>PVJC01024445.1:0-25531 GCA_004026665.1 Murina feae | reverse complement strand
TCACCACCCAACCAGTATTATATGAAATGCTGAAAGGTATCCTTTGAGAATGAGGAAGAAGAAAAAGGAAAGTAAAAATTATGAACAACAAATATATATCAACGAGTGAATCTAAGAATCAAGTGAATAAAAAATCTGATGAACAGAATAAACTGGTGAATAGAATAGAATCAGAGGCATAGAATGGAGTGGATGGACATTTTTTGGGGGTTAAGGGTGTTGGGGGTGCGTGAAGAGACTGGACAATAATTGTACACCTATGGATGAGGACAGTGGGGGGGCAAGGACAGAAGTTGGGGTGGGAAATGGAAGGAGGGGAGCTATGGGGGAAAAAAGAGGAACAACTGTAATAGTCTGAATAATAAAGATAAATTAAAAAAAAATTTAACGTTGAAGAGACTTTGCCAGTATAGTTTAATTTCAACTATTTTAAAACCAAGATCAATAAATTATTTTTCATAATTGCCTACTGGCTTTTCTATAGATCCAACATGCTCCTTTGCTTTCATGGATATTAATTATTCTCAAAGGTCTCCTCTGGTTTCTCTAGCAACTGTTTCTTTAAAATTTATCCATTTATTATCTCTTTCACAATGTTGATATGTCTCATCTAATTTTTTAAAAAATAAGTATATTTTTCTTGATTTCAGAGAGGAAGGAAGAGGGGGAGAGAGGTAGAAACAACAATGATGAGCGAGAATAATTGATTGGCTGCCTCCTGCGCACCCCCTACTGGGGATCCAGCCCGCAACCCGGGCATGTATCCTGACCAGGAATCAAACCTTGAACTACTTGGTGCTCAACCACTGAGCCACACTGACCAGGTTCTTTCTTCTTTTAAATGTAGGCAGTTATCATTATAAACTTCCCTCTTAGTACTGTTTTTTCTGTACTACATAAGTTTTGTTATATTGTATTTTCATTTTAGTTTGTCTTGAGAAATTTTCTAATTTCCTTTTTGTTTCATCTTTGATCCAATGTTTATTTCAAGAGTTTGATGTTCAATTTGAATTCATTTATGAGCTTTCCTCATTTCCTTTTGTTACTAATTTCTAGTTTTATTTCATTGTGATCAGAAAATATATTTGGAATGATTTCTGTCTTCTTAAGACTCGTTTTGTGACCTGGCATGTGATCTATTCTAGAGAATATTGCATGCTAAAAAAAAACTCTTAGTTTTATTAAAAACTCAGAGTTTTATTAAAACTCAGAGTTTTATTTAAAAAAAAACCCTGGCCCTAACCAGTTTGGCTCAGGGGACAGAGTGTCGGCCTACAGACTGAAGGGTCCCGGGTTTGATTCCGGTCAAGGGCATGTACCTTGGTTGTGGGTACATCCCCAGTAAGGAATGTGGAAGAGGCAGCTGATTCATGTTTCTCTCCCATCGATGTCTCTAACTCTCTATCCCTCTCCCTTCCTCTCTGTAAAAAAATCAATAAAATATATATATAAAACAAACAAACATCAAAACCAAAAAAACTGTATCTCAACTCTTAATTCACTTTTGACCACCAAATATGTGTGCTTCCCCCCCCCCCCCATACCAACTGGGTATCTTACAATTCAATTCAATTCTGACACTATCTTCCTGGAATTAGAATCAGAACTCACAGGTACCGGGCTCAGTCCCACAAGACTGAACTGCCTCTGGCCCCACCTTAGATTCCAGTCCAGGTCGCTTCTGACCAACCAGTTGTATATTAGATGCTCCACCCTCCTGGGATGGAAATCTGTTAAAGAGGCTCATAGAACTGAGGAAAATGCTGTCCTCACTAGATTACTGTTTTGTTATAAAAGCGATGGAAGAGACGCAGAGGGCAAGGTAGGGAGAATCTCCATGCCCTCTCTCTGAACCTCCATGCGTTCACAAGTTGCAAGCTCTCTCAGCCACATAGCTTAGGGTTTTGATGTAGGCTTCATTATGGAGGCACAACTGGTTAAATCACTGGCCATTAGTGACTAAACTCAATCCCCAGCCTTTCTCCCCTCCCTGGAGATTGCGGGTGGGGGTGATATTTCCAACGCTCTAATCAATTATATGATTGGTTCCCCTAGAAACCAGCCCCCCATTCTGTGTCTGTCTAGAGGCTTTCCAAAAATCATCTTATTAACATGAATTCAGCTGTGGTTGAAAGGGACTGGTTATGAATAATAAAACGGTTATTACTCTGGAGATTTTATAGGGACTGAAAATATATTACAACAACAGATGCTTCCATTACTCTTACTGACTAGAAAACTACAAGTGTTTCAGAAACTCAGTACTAGGAATGGACCAAATCTATATTTCTTATTATAAATCACAATATCACAGCACTTGAAAAGAATACGTATTCTGCTGCTATTGGGTGGAATGTTCTGTATATATCTATTAGGTTCATTTGATCTATAGTTATCAGTTCTGTTTTTGTTTTTACAATATGTTGCAGTGTGTCTTTCATGAATACCACCAAAATATAACTAAAGAAATATATTGTGTTAATGATATATAAAACTCAAATAATTTGCTCCAGGACAAAGTCTTGTAAATTATTAGCAATATCAAGAAAAGCAGTATTTTTTACCCTTAGAAATGCTACAAATTTTGGGAAACAATATTGGTTAGGAAATACATAGTCAATTTGTTTTTAACCTCTTTAAGAAAAGATGAATGAGGAATTCAAAAGCCTTCAAGTATAGGAATAATACCAATAGATGCTCGTGTTTTCCTAGACCAGGCTGAAATAGAATGGGTTCAAATCACAAAAACAAGAATTTAATTTTAGATACAAGAATTGAGTGATAGACAAGATTACCTTCCAAAGGACACTGGTAAGTGTGTTATTGGGACTATTAAAAAGAAAAAGGCATCGAGAGAGTTATCTTCCTGGTATGATTTTGAGGAAAAAAAATTGGCACACATGGCTGTCGAGGTAACTTTCTTGTACTCTGATTCCATCTAACTTGGGTACAGTAATACTCACCAAATGCTGTCCAATGTACTAAAAAGAAGTACAGTATAGCCTAATCCACTCTGAAACTTCTTGGGGTCTGTTTTCATTACATGAAGAATTATATCCACTCCTTCAGTTCCAAAAATTTCCTACAAGATTTAAAATTATTTCTTGAAATAAATAAATAATCGCTTTTTTTCCTATTTCATCCTGTCTCCTAAAACTTTTTCTATCAGATAAATACAACATTGTTAGGAAAATAGTACTTTTAATTCATTTTTTTTGTTTGTTTCTGAATGTGTACTTACCTGTTTTCAGGAATTTAGGACAAACTATTGTAAGGCTAATCATTTTGAGAGAGGGCATCAATCAATAGTCCAGCTTAATGCTCCTTTATGCTTTATGTTTTTCACTTTCTCTCTCTTTAAGAAAAATAAACCATAAGGCTTGTCCCATGATTTTCTTCCACAATATAATGAATGTAGTCAATCATCATATTAGATGAATACCAGATAGCAACAAGTAATTTAAGAGTCTAAAATTCTATCATGGAAAATGTTCTAACACTCCCAAAAGAGAAACAAATATATAAATGGCAGTTAAGACATTAATAATTTATATGACATTCATGATCTAAACTAATAAAAGCATAATATTGAAATTAACGATCTCTTTGGGAAGGGTAAGCCACGCCCACCAGCCAATCAGAGCGACTATATGCAAATTAGCCTAGCCAAGATGGCGGAGGCCCACGCACTGGGGTCCAACAGGGCAGGTGGGCAGGAGGAGCGAGGAGGCCCTAAGGTTGCGGCCTGGAAATAGACAGATTGCGGTGATGGTGGCCTGCAAGGCCAGGAGCCGGCCAGGCAAGCCCCCGCCCCTGCGGCCGGGGCCTGGTAATAGACTGATCGCAGGGGCAAGCACACGGGGAGGTTTGGCCGCTGCATGTGCTTGCCCCTTCGGTCACTTCCAGGCGTCAGCGGCATGCAGGGCTGGGAGCCCTCCAGGCAAGCCCCAGCCCTTGCAGACGGGGCCTAGTAATAGACTGATCGTGGGGGCAGCGGCTTGCAGGGCCGGGCCTGGCCGGGAGCGGCCAGGCAAGCCCCAGCCCCTGCGGCCAGAGCCTGGGAATAGACCAATCTTGGGGACATGTACTTAGCGCCCTGCATGCTGCTGCTCCTGGGTCTGATCAGCCTGGGCCCCTGGTGCTAAAAGCGCCTTCTGGTGCCCAGAGAGGCGTGTCCTGGGCGGCCAGTGCTAAAAGCGCCTTCCGGCACCCAGAGAGGCGGCTTGGTGGGCCACTGTGTCCCATAGGCCAGCACAGGGTGCTAAGCAAGCGATGGGAGAGAAAGCAATGGGGACCCACAGGCAGCACGCAGCAGGACCTGCTTGGAGGTCACCATGATGACCCCCGCGCAGACAAGTGGGGACTGCAGGCAGCACACAGCAGGGCCTGCTGGGCGACAAGGGAACAAGGAAGCAGGGTGACCAGAGAGCAGGTAATTGGACTATAGGCAGCACACAGCAAGGGCTGCTGCACCACTATGGGGGAGCAAGGAATCTCTGGGAGGTCACTGTGGTGACCCCCTAGCAGACAAGCATGTTGCAGGCAGCACACAGCAGGGCCAGCTGAGCTGTGGCTGTGGCGAAGGGGGAGCAAGTTATCAGGACCTGCAGATAGCACCCAGCAGGGCCTGCTGGGTGGTGGCAGCGGCGATTGGGGAGCAGGCAAGCAGGGTGACCATGGAGGAAGCAATGGGGACCCACAGGCAGCACCCAGCATGGACTGCTGGGCAGTGGCTGCATCCACCAGAGAGCAGGCAAATGGGGTGACCAGGAAGCAGGCAATCGGCCTGCAGGCACCACCCAGCAGGGCCTCCTTGCCCATCCCCATAGTGTGGAGCAGACAGGCCTGGCAGAGAGCAGAGAACCACATGAAGTGGATCCAAGCCATGAGTAGCACATCTCCTGAGGGCTCCCGAATTGGGGAGGGTGCAGGTCGGGCTAAGGGAACTCTCCCCCTGCCCTCCCTCTCCTCCACCTACCCGTGCACGAATTTTGTGCACCAGACCCCTAGTCAGTTAATATTTATCCCCTACCAATTACCTTCCTCATTGACTTGTTGTTCAGTTCTAGTTCCCAATAAGCAAGACTGAGCAGTTTTCCAGAGATACAGGAACAGAGTGGCGATGTAAGGAGAAGTTGCATCAAAGTTTGGAGCTAAGGATGCATTTGCTGTTCCTATTCTCTCACTCTAAAATCCCTCTATTGAAACCTTCATACATTTTTTTATTTTTATGTTTTTATTGATTTCAGGGAGCAGAAGGGAGATGGAGAGAGAGATAGAAACATCAATTATGAGAGATAATCATTTTTCGGCTGCCTCTTGCATGCTTCCTACTGGGGATGGAGCCTGCAACCCAGGCATGTGCCCTGACCGGGAATCACACCTGTGACTGCCTGGTTCATAGGTTGATGCTCAACCACTGAACCACACCAGCCGGGCTATACTTTTTTTATTTTTATCTTCCCAGTTCTGTCTCTTGTGTTTTAAGTTTTTAATATTTGAGACTCAGAGTTTGCTATAGAGTTAAAAAAAATCAAAGGGAATTAGCTCTTTTCCCAACTTTTAGTTTTAGATTAGAATCTGATTCAAACCCAAGTCAGCATTTATACTGGTACAACTCACTTAGCAAAACTGTTTACCGGTTTCTTAAAAACTTATGTCTATTTTATGATCCATCAGCTGCACTACTATATATTTACCCAAGAGTCATGAAAGCTCAAAAGACTAGTACAATAATGTTCATTGATGCTTCATATATAATAGTTCCAAATGGAAACAACTGAAGTGTTCTTTAATAGGGAAATGGAGAAGCAAATTTTTGGTATATTTGTATAATCAAATATTATTCAGCAATATAATTAGCAATACTGATCATGCAACAACATGGATATATTTCAGAAATATGATGGCTGGATGACAGGAACCAGATATAAAAAGAGTAAATGCTATGATTCCATCAATATAAAATTAAAGAATAGGCAATACTAATCTATGGGGACATATATCAGAATAGTGGTTTCCTGAAGGCAAGTTGGAGGATAGTTGCTAAGGAACATGAATGAATTTTATAGGGAGGTAACAATATTCTATATTTTAACAGGGGTTTTGGTTAAATGAATATATACATTTGCCAAAATATATTGAACTATATACTTAAGATCTATACACTTTACTAGATATAAATTATAAAAATACTATACATTATTATAAGTTATTATAATATTTAAAATATTATAATTATAAATTATAAAAATATTAAATCTCCATAAGATTAAAGAACATCAATATTTATGGGCACTTAATAAGAAAAAGTTCATAGTGTTAGGTGATTGGAAGATCTAAGCAAAACTTTTATTCACAGGCATACATACCTTCCTGGAATTATCATTTTCACAAAGAGAAGATAAAATAAGTAATATGTCAGATTGAATTTCCAAAAGAATGGCCTCTTCCTTGTTATTAATCTTGCTTATTGTATATTTAAATATCCCTAATATAAAAGTTAAAGAATGCAAAGTTATTGGACAGTATATTTTTATTTTAATGAATTACTGCTTTGAAATCCTTTCTTATAAAATCTCATCTAGAGAAATCATTTTAAAAGGGGATATTTTCATTTCATAGTTGCCTAGAAGACGTAGACAGGTGATAAGTAGACTCACTGAACTCTCAATAAATCAGTATATCTATATAAAATTTCTAGTACAGAATTAATGGAGTGTCATTAAGACATGCTAACAACCTAACATTTTGCTCAGTAAACAATACTACTTAAAAATACGCAGTTTCATGAGATAGAATTGAGTGCTTTTGCAAATATATGACCAAAATGCCTGATAATTGCTTGCCTCGTCTCTTCTTCTCATGGTTAATAGGGTCAATTTTAAGTAAAGGTGGAAGACTTCTGTAAGTATTTCTATCTTTGTTACTTCTTTCTGCATTCTCTCCTTATGTCTATGTGAAGGAGTCTTGAACAACTTTAGATAGCAGTATTCTCATGTCCTTTAAAATTTCTCCTTTGCTTCAATAAAAATTTAAAAAGATTTGAAAAGTCATTTACTCTGATGCAATGATATTTTTGCCTCTAATTTTATTTTTAAAGCTCTAAGAGAGAAGCAAAAGTCATTTTCCCCTCTGTTAAAGGGGTTAGCAAATGGTGTGGAGCTATATTGAAAAGCAGGACCATGAAAAAAAAAAAAAGAAAAAAAAAAAGAAAAGCAGGACCATGGAAATCACAGCCTATCTCCATAGCTGGCTCTAAGGAAAGATTCTTGGTCCTGTGAGGATGAATTACTGGTGAGGGATCATCCCAGAGGGAGACTAGTGAGCGTGCTGGAGGCCCAGTGCTGAGGGCAGGCCACGGACAGAGAGGTCTACATGCCTTTATCAGCACCTTCTAGAAATCCACGCCTGCTGCCCATAAGTCTGTGTTCCCTTTCTAGGTTATCTCATTCTCCTTCCTACCTGGGTGCAGGCATGTCACCTTTCCCTGTGTCTGAACCCCATGTTATATTAACACTGAATTACTCTGCTCATATTTCAGTATCCTTCAATTCTCTGCCTTTACCCTCTGCTGTATTCTAAATCATGTGATATATTTCTTGCAGATTCCTCTTCCTAAAACAGCATTTATACATATAACTTCCCCAGTGGCTTCTCATGCCTAAAGAGGATGGAGTTCAAACGCTCCTATCTTCTATTCAAAACTCTTTCTAGCTTGGCCCCTGACTAGACAGATAATTGAACTTGCCTTCATAAAACTCGGACTCTACTTAAGCTACCTCTGAACACGCCATCATGCATGTTTTAACACCATGTCTCTGCTCAAATTTTTTATTTTCTTGAAACTAGCCTTATACCCCAATTCAATACAGGCTCCTATAAAGATTGCTCAGCCCTCAGAAGAGGTGAAGGGATTAAGAAATAGAAATTGTGGTGAAGGCCTGGGGTGGGGGCTGGAGGCAAGCTGGAAGAGATCAATAGGGGGGGAAAGAAGAGATATATGTAATCTTTCAACAATAAAGATTTTTTAAAAAGGAAGAACAAATTGATAGTTACAAAATAGTTATGGAAATGTAAAGTATAGCACAGGGAATAGAGCCAATAATATTGTAATAGCTATGTATGGGGCCACGTGGGCACTGGAAATATCAGGGGGAACACTTGGTGAAGTATGACTGTTGAACTGCTATGCTGTACACCTGAAGCCAATACAGACTGAAAGGGCCACTAATGGATTGGAAGAAAATATTTTAAAAATTATATATCTGATTCAGGGTTAATATCCAGAATATATAAAACTCCTAAAACTCAACAACAAAATAAGCAACTGGTTTTAAAATTGGCAAAGCACTAACTAGACCTTTATCCAAAGAAGATATACAAATGGTAACAATCTCATAAAAAGATGCTCAATATCAGTAATCATTAGGGAAATGCAAATCAAAACCACAATGAGATACTATCTCACACCCAATAGGATGGCAGCTATAAAACAAGTATTGGAAAGAATGTGGAAAAACCAGAAAACTGTGTGCCGTTGGTGGGAGTGTATAATGATGCAGCCACGACAAAAAATAGTATTGCAATTCTTTTAAAAAATTAAAAATATGATTTCCATATGATCCAGTAATTCTACTTCTGGGTATAAATCCAAAATAATTGAAATCAGGGTTTCAGAGAAATATTTGTTTACCCACGTTCATAGCAGCATTATTCACAACAGCCAAAAAGTGGACATAACCCAAGTCTCCACTGATGGATGGATGAACAAATGAAATGCAGTATATGCATCCAATGGAATATTATTCATCCTATATTTTTATTATTATTTTTAATTGTATGAATAGACCACATTTCATTTATTCATTCATCAGTTAATAGATATTGGGATGGTTTACACTTTGGGGGTTCTTTTTAAAAATTTTTTTATTGGTCAAGGTATTACAATTGTGTCCGCATCCATTATTCATCCTTTAAAAGCGAGTATTTTCTGAGTGTGCCAATGATGCCAGATGAAGAAAACTCAACTGGCCTTGCTGGTGTTGAGGAGGAGGAAGGGAGGGGACTATGAGCCAAGGAAACAGGTGGCCTCTGAAAGCTGGCGGAGGCAAGGGAGCCGATTCTCCTCCAGGGCCTCCAGACAGACACTAACCACCCTGTCAACACCTTGATTTTAGCCTGGTAAGATGTAAGTTAGACTTCTGGACTATAGAATGTTAAGATAATAAATTTCTGATGTTAAAAACCAAAATTTTTTAATTAATAAAATAGAAGGGAGGAAATTCTGACATGCTACAACATGGCTGAAGTTTAAGGTCATTTATGCTAAGTGAAACATGTCAGTCAGAAAAAGACAAATACTATATATTTCACTAATATGAGGGAAAGACCTAAAGCAGTCAAATTCAAAGACACAGAAGGTAGAATGGTATATGTCAGGGGCTGGGGAGACTAGCAAATTATTACTTAATAGGTACAGAGTTTCAGTTTTACAAGATCAAGAGAGTTCTGGAGATTGGTTGCAAAACAATATGAATGTACTTAACACTAGTGAACTGCATACTTAAAAATGATGACGATGTTAAATTTAACATTATATGTATTTTACAATTTAAACTTTTAAAATTAAAAATAAGAATAGTAAAGATAAAATAAATGAGAAGAAAATAATTCTTCATTAAACTTGTTTTTTATAACCTGTCCCTATGAAGGAAATAAAATTTCTTGTATTGTCATGTATATCAGGGCCAATAGCTTTCATTAGAGTATCAGAAATCAGAAGAGTATTAAGACAATTGTCATAAAGAAAGCGAGGGGAGCCCTGACCGGTTTGGCTCAGTGGATAGAGCGTCGGCCTGTGGATTCAAGGGAACTAAGTTCGATTCCAGTCAAGAGCATGTACTTTGGTTGCGGGCACATCCCCAGTGGGGAGTGTGCAGGAGGCAGCTGATCGATGTTTCTCTCTCATCGATGTTTTTAACTCTCTATCCCTCTCCCTTCCTCTCTGTAAAAAATCAATAAAATATATTTAAAAAGAAAGAAAGAAAGTGAGGAGGAGGATATGTAGTAGATAGAGACCATGTAAAGAACTCAGGTTTTTTTTTTTCTTTCCCTTTTTTTTCACTTACTATCATGATTTAGGGATAATAAAAATGTCTATTTTGTTAGTAAGAATGTGGATAACAGTTTTTATCAAATAGGGGAGTTGTAAGATTAGGCATATGACGGGCATATAGTAGACACTCAGTATATGCACCCTTTCTACACTGTAATTATACCCTTGGCATTATATTCAAGACCATTCGCAAGCTGAATCAAAGTTGCAAAGGTTTCATCTACCCATTAAGTAATTACTCCGTAATTTCCCCCTCCTCTCAACATCTGATATACAGCTTCTGGCAAGTTTATTAACTTTCTGATCTATAAAACTAGAGGTCTGATGCATGAAATTCATGCATGGGGAGGGGGGTCCTTCAGCCCAGCCTGCAATGATGCAAATGTTCCGGGCCCAGCCTGGCCAGGGCGATAACACCAGCTTCCCTCTCCCCCTCCCTCTGGCTGCTCCGTGCCCACTGCCTAGAGGCCCTCAGCGGCTGGGGTGGAACGCTTGCCCCATTGCTGTGGCAATGAAGCAAGCATTCCGCTAGGCTGCTCATGCTGCCACTCTCAGCGGCTGCTCCCCTGAGACTGGGAGACTCCAGCAGGACTGAGAGGACTGGACACTGTCACGTTGTGGCTATGGGCACTGCCATCTTTGTGACAGACTGATGGTTAATTTGCATATTACCCTTTTATTAGGTAGGATAGGTACCTGCACCAAGAATTATCACGAGGGCCCTAACCAGTTTGGCTCAGTTGATAGAGTGTCGGCTTGTGGACCGAGGTTCAATTCTGGTCAACAGCATGTACCTTCGTTGCGGGCACATACCCAGTAGGAGGTGTGCAGGAGGCAGCTGATCGATGTTTCTCTCCCATTGGTGTTTGCAACTCTCTATCCCTCTCCCTTTCTCTCTATAAAAAGAAAATCAATAAAATATATTAAAAAAAAAGAATTATCACAAGGATTAAATGAGGTTATGTATTTAAATTACTTGAAACAGTGTCCTGTGCATAATAAGCACTCATTAAATGTTAACTAAACAATCAAAAAAGTTGGCTTGGCTTTGAAAACTACCCAAAAACCTTTAGTTCCTATGGTATTTATTGTATTACTTATCAGTCTTAGTGATGGTGCATTGTAACATGTGCTGTCTTTCTGTTATGTACACCTTTTCTTTTGTTCTCATTAAGGGCAAGGTCCCCACTGACCTGCTCTGTGCCTGTCTGTAACCACAGTGCCTACACAAAAGGTGTATAAAAATTTACAGTGACTATGCAGTTACTGTGTGTGGAGCACAGGACTACTACAGAGCCCTCTCCTAGATTTAGTCAGAGTAGGTCCCGCCTTTACCAACTCTCATGTGGTAAAGATCAGGCTTCTTCCAAGTCACAGGGAAAGGCCCTAAGAAAAGAAGCCTTGCTGTTTGTTTTCCCATTTCCCTACCCCTTCCCACCTAGAGAAGATGAAGACTTCTTCCTGGACAGATGGAAAACTGTATTTCCTGGACCCCATCCCGTTAGGCTGGGGCCTTAAGACTTGCTTCTGTACAATGGAAGGTGCACAGAGTGAGAAATCTCCTTTCAGGTTTGGTCATCTTAAGCAAACTCATCCATACGGTGAACGTGCTTATCTAGCCCCCCTTTCAATGCCCTTATTTTGCTTACTAGTATTATTAGCGAGCACCACTCATTCCACTAATGATGGGAGGGTAGGCACTTGAACTTAACAGGCATTTAAAATTAATCAACATCCAGCAAATTATATCACTTACTCATGAGGCAACCACTGAATATGAATATGACTAAAATAGCTCTTACTTCTCTCTTCTCTCTCTCTCTCTCTCTCTCTCTCTCTCTCTCTCTCTCTCTCTCTCACTTTTCAAAGTCAGGAAAGGTTAGGGCTGGCAGACTATATTTTATTTAATAAAAAGTGAAAAGCTGTTCTTTAGGAGTGCTGAATTTTACACAAGTTGGAAATCAAGAATCTATACTAATAATAGCCTAGGTGGCATCACACCCTAATGTGGCCACAAGATGGCCACCACAAGATGGGGCCCAGCAGTTGCTCCACATGGTGAGGCCTGGGAGTACCGTGGCTCCACATGGCACAGAGGAGGCTGGTCCCGGAGGAGGAGGCGGTTCGAGGCAGGGGAGGGCAGTTGTGGACAATCAGGCCGGCAGAGGAGGGCAGTTGGGGGAGATCAGGCTGGCAGGGGAGGGCAGTTGGGGGCAATCAGGTCAGTAGGGGAGTGGTTAGGGGGCAACCATGCAGGCAGGCAGGTGAGCGGTTAAGAGCCAGCAGTCCTGGATTGTGAGAGGGTGAGATCAGGCCTAAACCAGCAGTCGAACATCCCCCAAGGGGTCCCAGATTGGAGAGAGTACAGGCCTGGCTGAGGGACAACGCCTTCTTCTGTGCACGAATTTTGTTCATCAGGACTCTAGTACCCTGATATTTCATATTAAAAAGAATCTCCAATGTACATTTCTGCACATATCGGTGTTCTGGTATACCAGATACACTGGAAAATGTAATGCTATCACCTCTTTTCAAATGACTCCAAAAGGCTTGGCCAGAAAATGATAATCTAATTACCAGAAGAACGAAATATAACAATGGCCCATTTCAAAAATAAAGATAATCCTAAATGAAATGGTATCTGAACTGAGAAAACAAATGTTTAAAGCATGAGTAATCATGATGTTTCAGTAAAGAAAGTGATTTACAGCAACAACATGAAACAAAAAATCAAAACATTCAGGAGTTTCTCAGCTATAAAAGCAAAATAAATTTGTAGAAAAGCATTTTAAACAAAACCTCTAATTTGTAAATATTCTATTTCCATCAGTAACAAGCATGTTCTGTTTACCTATGAGTTGCTGGATTGTCCCCTTTTCGCAAAGATCCTGATTCACATTGTCATCCTCAAGATGGATCATAGCTCTCAGGAGTCTTAAAGTGTAACGCAAGTGGGCAAACTTGTTGCCGCGGCCGCCGGTGCCATGGAAACTGTTACCATGACTGAAGAAGCATTCTGTGGAGAAATACTGATGATTTACTTTACATCAAGAAATTTAAAACGTGGAACTTTTCAAATGAATCGAAGTATCAGACATCTATCTATAAGTTCAAACAGATGTTAAAAATTTTGTTATACTTGTTTTTTACAGAAAAAAATATTATGCTTTCCCTCTCCTCCTATTCCCAGAATAGAAATATGTGCTTTAAAATTTTCTTGAAATATATTGTATTTTTCTTTTGTAACTTGCTTCTGTTACTCAATATTGTTTTAGAAATTATTCAAAGTGTCAAAAGCAGATCTAGATTATTCATTTTCATTGCTTTCAGCATTCAGTTTATAAATAAATCACAGTTTTTCAATGCACTAGTACAAATTGCTAAAATGAATATTCTGGCTCATGTCCTCTTACTCCCACTGAGAAGAGTTTTATCATGTAGGGTATATCTACACTGAATTTTACTGAAGCTTCCAAAGTGTTCCCCAAAGTGGTTATATAGATGCAATGTATAAGACTAATAGATCCTTCCCAATCTGTTAAATGTGAAGTGGTAATTCATTATTATACTGATTTGCATTTCTCTTATTACCAATGGGGTTAAGTGTCTTTTAGTAGTTTTTTTTTTTTTTTAATTTGACATTTTCTCTGCCAGCTAGCAGTCTCTATTCTTTATTTCTCCACTGAGTTGCTTCCTTTTTGGTATGTAGGAGTTCTTTATGAACCTGGACTCTAACCCTTTATTAGTCTCAGGGGTGGTAAATGTCTTCTCTCATTTTTAGGTTGCTCCTCTGACTTGTCCTAGACATTTTATGTGTCAGTCTTCTCCTGTATAGTCTTTTCTACTTTGTTATCATAAAGATATTTTCCCATGTTTTCTCCTAAGATTTTTACAGTTTAACTTCTCATATTTAAGGGCTTTCATTCATTTTGTAATTGATTTTTTTTTAACATGATGAAAGAATCTAATTTTTATTTTTCCCCATGGAGGGCTAACTGCACCATATATTCCATTCCATTGGTCTATTCCTGGTCTAGTACCACACCATTTTAATTACTATAGTTTTATGGTAGGTCTTGATAAACAGCAAGGCAAGCCCCCCTCCCCTCCTTTCTTCTTTGTAATATGCATTTTCAAAAGGTTCTTTTAGAAGTAGCTTTATGTTTAAAGCTATCAACAAAGTTCAGAATACTCTTCTGATTATTGTGCATTGGTTAAAAGTGTGGGTTCTGGAGCTAGACCGCCTGCATTAAATCTTGGCTCTGCCACTTACTATGTGGCCAGGAACAGGTCATTTAGTTTCTCTTATTTATATCTACACATCTGCTAAACCAGAATAATTCTAGTACCTATGAGCCCTACATTTGCTGGGAGGACTAAATGAATTAATACCTGTAAGTGCATAAGGCCTACAACATGGTAGGTACCAATGACTGTTAGCTGTCAGCTTTCCTCTTGTGAGGCAGCATTTCCTCTCTTGCCTTACATTCTTTTGTAAACATAAATAATGTCATAATGATATAGTCTGCTGTGAACATAAAGGATAGACAGAAGAGTTGAATTATTGTATTTAACAAGATTAAATTCAGTAACTTGGCATATTAAAAACTAGCGAACAATAAAATAAGCTATAATTTTTCCCTCTCTCATGGATAAATGAGTGATATTACTGATCTAATGAAAACGCTCCATACAAAATTATTTCTGGAGCAAAATTACTTCCAGAAAAGAATATAGTATCTTCCTTATAAATTGCTTTCAAAATGAATGTGTCTTATTTCCTTTCTAAGAATTATGAGAATTGAAATAAAATATTCAACAAAATGGGGCCCTGCTAATTTGGTAGACCACATATGGAATCATTACGTCTGACTAGAGATCTGGACTTTAAGCTCTAGGAAGGTAGAGATTTTATTTATTTTCAGCATAAATGTATCTTTAGCAGCTAAAATGGTTTCTGGTACCTAGTACCCATTCAATAAATGTTTGTTAAATGAATAATTAAAATATTGCATGACTTAGCATACTTGTTAGACAGGTGTAATAATACAAATCTTTAAATCAGATTATAATATCATTTCTTTTACTGAAAGTTGTATATCAACTATAGTTATGACATTTATTAATGTCTAATTTTAAATGAAACCTTTTCTTAAAACTTGTAAATACATTAAAGTCACAGGGATTGATATTTTTATTTCTTTTTGCATAATTTTATACCTTTTTCTGTGCATATTTTGAGAGTTCAGTTGAAATACGTAGATTAAAATTTTGACAGGAATCTTTTCTTTTGTTTGTTTTGCTAACCCTTAGTCAAGGATATTTTTCCATTGTTTTTTAGAGAGAGTGGAAGGGAGGGGGAAAGACAGCGCAAGAGAGAAACATCGATTCGTTCAAGTGGGAATCGAGCATGCAACTGACATACATAATTGAAGCCGATGTTCTATCCACTGAGCCAAACCGGCTAGGGCGCGGCAGGAATGCTCACGGGCCACTCACCTTCACTCTCACACCATTCTAGAAATGCCAGGATTCGAGCGTTTCCCTGGCACGACATATACTCTTCTATTAATAAAGGAGCCACTGATGACAAAGTGGCAAGTGCATGCAGCTGTAATTCTTCATACTGTGCTGCAGACCACTCGATGATTTTGTGCTTCTCAGGCTTCTTTACATAGGTAAATAAAGCCAAAACAACTTTGCCATCAATCAATAACTATGAGAAAGGGCAAAAGGTACTTTGTTAGACATATAATTAAAACAATTGTACTTAATCTAAGAAAATTGAATAAAAGATTTCCTCTGTGATGTTTTATTGATAACCATTTCAAAATATTTCCTTCCTAAAGATCTCAACCTATGATAATTACCCTCATAACAAAAATGAAAAACCCCAAACCAAACTCAACAATACAATAGTCGGCTCTGATCTCCTTTTCTGGGATATGTACTCTCTAGCTGTCAATAACATAAAGTGTTAATTTTGGGGTTCAATGCTACTATGTATGTAAGTTTAGTTCCTTCTTTTGTTTGCTTTGCCAATCCTCACATGAGTTTATTTTTTCCATTGATTTTTAGAGAGCGTTGAAAGGGGAGAGGAAGGAGAGAAAGGGAGGGAAGGAGAAAGGGAAGGAGAAAGGGAGGGAGAGAGAGAGAGGGAGGGAGGGAGGGAGATAGGGAGAGAGAGAGATTTGGCTAATTTTAAGTACACACATCAGAACTTATACAAATATTCTGTCTAATAAATGCCAATCAGATCACAAGCTATATTTAAATATGTGCCTAGAATTTTAAAGTTGTATTGAATCTATGATTTAAATAAAAAGAAAACAAAATTATATAGCTATTTATGACAATACGGTTAGTATTATAGCTGATTCTGATTGGTGCATATTTGTGGTTCACAAGATAGTAAAACACCATGTGCTATAGTCTATTAATTTATTTTTCATTTGGCATTATTCCATAAAGACTTTTTCACAATAACATCTACGAATTTTCCTTTTTTTTTTTTTTTTTTACTGATCCACATGGAAAGAACATAAGATTTAGGACTGCTCAGCACTGACCTATGAACCAGGAGATCACGGTTCAATTCCCGGTCAGGGCACATGACCATATTGCTGCCTCAATCCCCAGTAGGGGGCATGTGGGAGACAGCCAATCAATGATTCCTCTCGTCATTGATGTTTCTATCTCTCTCCTCCCTTCCTCTCTGAAATCAATACAAATACATTAAAAAAGTATTTAGGACTAAAAACACAGGAATAAGAATAACAGGTAGTTCTAGCATTACTATAAGTAGATAATGTTTTGGAAGTCCTCTGTGAACTGCAAATAATAGCACACATATTCATTATTACTACTCTTACTGCTCACCAGTATATGACCAAAAAATTAGTTGATTCCACTGCTCACATAGCGTTTTATGAAGCTTATCATAGTCTGTGCCATTCGACCGTTACCAACTAAAATTGGCTTATAAATTGTAGTGTAAATTTTATTGTCTTTATATCTATCACTTTAATCGTTATATAATACTCCACTATAATAAACCATATTTTGAGTATTTTCTATATGGCACTTCAGAAAATACATTTAAGTTGTATACAACACACACACATATGTATCTGTATACAATATACATTTGATATAATAAAGTTATAACTATAAAGACATTTTTTCTGAGCATTTTTTAGTATTTATAGTCCTCAAAGTGGCATTACCGAGAAAATTGTGAACTCTTTTAATTATAATGATCCCCTGAGGTACGTGTTATGCCCACTTTGAAGTAGAGATATGTGAATTTAGAGAAACTAACCCTATCCAAGATCACATAGCTAGAAAGTGACAGCACTGGATTCCGTCTGACAGGAGCCTTAACCATATGCAAACCGCCTTTATATTGTCATTAAAGTTGCCCACAGAATGAACTCCCAGTTTTCTTTCATGGTAACCCCCTAGAGGTTGAATGAGTTTTAGGACTAAAGTGAAATTTCAGTGAATGTGGGAAATCACTAAACTAATGGGATTGTAAGTAGTACATTTCTTCTGTCATTTTACAATTTATGAAGCCTTTATCTTAATCTCACGAATCAATCTCATAACAGCCTTGTAAGCAGGGCAGGAGTTTTATAATCTTCCCTTTACAGAAAAGGGGACTCAGAATCAGAAAGTTCAGGTGATTTTGCCAAGACCACATGGCTTAGTAGGTGATAATACAGAAGTAAAATTCAGTTCCAGTGTTCTTCGAATTACTTCATGCTGTTATGTAGGTTATAAAGTATTAAGACAAATTCATGAGTAATAAAAAACAACGCAAAGACATTAGGTTGGTATGGAAAAGGCAGGTTCAGAAAGGTTTGAGACTGGCAGCAGATGTTAGCATTCTTCCAGCAGAGTCAACCCTTGCTGCCATGGTCAGAGACAGACTGTTCTGCTAGACGGGCCTCTATTAAGGTGACCAGACGTCCCGCTTTTGGTGGGACAGTCCCGATTTTTAACAATTTGTCCCGCATCCTGCGGCATTTTTAAAAAGTCCCGATTTTTTGAAAGAATGCATGACAAGCTAGGGAACGGCGGGAGAACGGGAAGGGAAGATACGGTTTTTGGTGGCCAAGCGGTCAATGGCGTCCCGCTTTACCAATGTTAAAATCTGGTCACCTTAGCCTATATGGATCTTCTTTTGTTTTACGTTCTCTTATTTAGGAGATCTAATTACATAAACAAATCTCTAAGTTTCTCCTGTTTTTCTTTGGTTTATGTGGTCTATATTTAGGTAAGTTCACTGTTTATTTACTGATTCTCAAAGGACATTTTGAAAAGGTGAAACTCTAGCCATTAAGAGTTTGTTACTTTCTATGGTAAACATTGTGGTCAATAAAAGATTTGCAGCCATGACTTTTAAAAAGTTATACTATAAGGTGAGTCGCTTTTAATATTTGTTTTAATTATGCTTTACCTGTACTGTGGTTAAATCTTTACATAAGATCACCAATATATTGAACAGCAATTTCTTCAACTCAAAATCTTCATAAGAATTAGAAAGCTTAAGACCTTTTACCAAAGGATTTTCACTTTTAACTGTGAGGGGGGAAAACAGAAACAGTAAAATAAAAGCTAAAATGATATAGAAGACTCATCAAGATAATTATAGGTTGAAAGTTTTATGGTTTTTACCTTCATTAAAGGTTGCAAATAGTATCAAATCCCTGGTAAAGCCACATTCCTAATGTAGATACATAAAACAGAGTGGAAAGTAAGTTACAGATGCCCATATTTATCTAATATTCAAGTATCTTTACTAGTTTACCCTTATCATTTATTTGATCTTGAAGCACTAATAGAAAGGGATGAAAGCAAGAAAATAAAAGTAAATAACCAGATAAACTTAAATTTAGGTTCTAATAAATATTTTATTTAGAAATATATTATTCAAGATTACACTATAAGATGCTATTTAAAATTTGGTTAAGAATCCAAAATATTAAGACAAAAAATTTCTTTTGTAATTCATTATTTATACCTTCAATTGACAAAAGAAGGGAAGAAAGTAGTTTTCTTTTTTAAAAACATAGTTTTATTTATTTTAAAGAGGGAGTGGGAGGGAGGAACATTAATGATGAGATGGAATCAGTGATTGGCTGCCTCTGGCATGCCCCGCACTCAGGATCAAGCCTGCAACTGCGGCATGTGCCCTGACCAGGAATCCAATCCTGACCTCCTGGTTCACAGGTCGGCACTCAACCACAGAGCCACGCTGCCCAGGCAAAAGTAGTTCTTTCCAATAGTTTTTCTCCTTAAACAACTCTGCTCCCACCCTAGCCCCAACCACTGTCATTATGGCAAAGGGTTAGGCAAAAGATAACAGAACAGTTCCTCTTAACATGAAAAGCCCTGAAGAAAGACCAGAATTGCAAACATCTCACTGTGAGGGAACTCAGTCCTGACAGAGATATCCTAATTGGACTTCGTATGTCAGGTAGAGTTTATAAGGGCAAACCCTGGACTTCTGAGCCTGCAGTTTTATGTACCTACTATGTAGAATCAAGACAGGTTCTTTAAAATGTGGAGATGTTACTGCTTTGACTCACATTCAGAAAATTCACATGAATGTTTGCGAGGATGCTAATGAGCACTTACTGACCAGGGCTTCCAGAGAAACATGTATGTCCACACACACGTGGCAGCCTTGACGAGGAAGCTGTGGGGCCAGCTTCCCCTTTTGCACAGTATGAATGCTATGACTATTCTCTTATTTGGGACCACTTGATGCCCATTAACTTGGAGTTGTGGCCTTCACTGCCAAATTTCCTTTAAGTACAACTTAGAAAGTATGTGGCTGATATGTGAGTATTGTGGGCAAAGACCTCTACTCTAGGTTGTCAATCATCCAGTGACTTTCACATTATAAAATATGGGGAAGCTAAGCTTCTGATATAGCTGAGTAGCTCCTCTAAGACACTCTCTTGCAGGTACCAATTATAAATTCTGAATCAAATATAAAAACAATTATCTGCGACCAAAACCAAGCAGATATTGGAGGGAAGTCAGGACGCTGAGGAAGTGGCACTGCATGAGTTTTCACTTAAACAAACAAACAAACAAAAAAAAGCTTTGGAAATAAGCCCAGCCTCTAGTCTGCACCTTGTGGGAATGCTACATCTCAGGATAAATGTGCAATCTTAGTGGCTTGAAGAACCAAACCACAGAAGTAATCAGAGGGCAACCATTGCCACTGGAAAGTGAAGGAATAAATCCCATAAAGAAGAGAGGTAGTCCTAGATGGTTTGGCTCAGTGGATAGTATGTTGGCCTATGGACTGAAAGGTCCCAGGTTCGATTCCAGTCAAGGGCATATGCCCGGGTTACAGGCTCAATCCTCAGCAGGGGGTGTGCAGGAGCCAGCCAATCAATGATTCTCTCTCATCATTGTTTCTCTCTCCCTCTCTCGCTTCCTCTTTGAAAGCAATAACTATAAATATAAAAAAAGAAGACATCCAGAAGAAGGGAACGCCAAATTCTGTATATAAAATCCCCAAATCTCTGGCTGATGCCTGAACCACATGAGGGCAGGGGATACTCAAGAATTTCATGTGAGCCTAAGAGAAATGAAGTGAGATTGGAGCTGCCATCTACTGTTGGGATGAGTCTAGCCAAACCAAATGCCTGTTGATGCAAAAACAAAACAAAACAAAACACACACAAAAAAACACTTTTTAAAGGAATACACCAGATGCTCATAATGAATGGAAAGACAGCGACTCTCAGCCGAGAAATATAAATGATAGAAAGGAACCAAAAGGAAATTCTAATACTGAAAAAGATAACATCTTAACTAAAAATGTATTGGATGGGATTAACAGCAGAATGGAGTTGACAGGGAAAAAACTAAGTGGATTTAAATACATAGAACAATACAAATGATCCCATCTGAGGGACAGAGAGAAAAATAGTTTGGAAAAAGTGAACAGAGCCTCACAAACCTGGGGGACAATAGAAAAAAGTGGACCATACATGTAATCAGAGTTCCAAAAGAAGAAGAAAGAATGGGGTTGAAAGCACTTGAAAAATAATGACCAAAAATTCTTTAAATTTAGTGAAAGACCTCAATTGACATATTCAGGAAGTTCTATGGACCTCAAATAGGACAGATACAAAGAAAGTCATATCTTGGCTTACCAGAGAAAAACTTCTGTAAACCAAAGACAGAGTGAAAATCTTAAAAAACAGCCAGAAAACAGAAGGGAACAATTTGAAATAATGAATACTTCTTATCAGAAACAATGGAGGCCCAAGCGCAGTGGAATGATATCTTTAAGTGCTAAGAAAGAAAAACCGTAACCTAGAGTTCTATATTCTGTGAACATAGATTTCAAGAATTAAGGTGAATAAAAGACATTTTCGGATAAAAAGAATACACAAAACAAAACTAAGACAATAAGTTGCCAGCAGCCAGCATCACAAGAAATAGTACAGCAAGTTGTTCAGGTAAAAGAGAAATAGTAGCAGCTAAAAACTTGTATCATCGATAAGGAAAGAAACACATTATAAATGGTAAGTATGTGAGTAAATGATAAAATATGAAAACCTCGAGTTTCCAAAGGCAACGAGAAGAAGAAATGGCAGAGTGTGACTATACTGGTGACCATTCTGACATTACCCCAGAACTTGGCATTACAACGAAGTACATAGATATTATGACATAGTTTACTGCTCCCTCCCCACTACCCCACCCCTGTCCACAATCTAAATTAATACAATGTACTCATACTTACAATCATTGGCGCTTCAGGATTTTGAGATATAATTGTAGTGATCACCAATATATCGTTTCTAAGCTGACGATCATAATCACTAAAACCTCTTGTAAACAGATGTTTAAAAACTTCCTTTAAAGTGCTGGAAAGTAAAATCATACTTTTAAAACCATACTCTTATGGAACTATTACTTATGTGTCTGTCCACAAAATCCCCCTTTTTATATTATTCATTGCAAAGCATTTCTAATCTTTTCTGTATTTCCAAATCTGCCTCTAATTCACTATAGTGAGAATCCATCCATCCAGTCTATGCAGGACGACCAAAGCGACTGCTCTAAAACTGAGTCAGGCACATCACTTTCCTTTTTAAGAGTAGTTAAAGGCTTTGCTTTGTTCGTAGGATAAAGTCCTACTTTCTTACCAAGGCTTATCAGGCCCTTCATGTTACGGTCCCCGCTAACACTGTTAGCTTCACCCCTCACTAGTCTACGTTGAACTTTCTGCTCTCATCCATATTGGATTTCTCTCAGGTTTTTGATTTTGCTAAATTCTACTTCACTTCTGCTGTCTTGTCTAGGATGCTCCCTGCTTGCAAAACCTTCCTGTGCTGCTGGTTCGTATGTATTACTCAGACACCAGGTTAGGTTCATGAGGAAGCACTCAGTAACTCCGAGTCTGGGTCAGGTTCCCTGCACAATGCGCAGCTAGGACCCACTTGCCCTTCTCGTGATAACAAGCGCCCTTATTCGTACGTAGGCTTCTCTCTTTCCTCACTTTTGGTCTTGTGAGCAGCCTTCAGCTTCCAGGTAGCTAAAGAGCATTCTTTCTCTTTGTCACTAGGAATTCACTCTGGAATCCGCAGATGGCCAACACTGAATGCTCAGGGCCCTCAGGGACTCCATTTGAAGAATTTTCTTTGTGCTTTCAGAAGAGCACACTTTCTCTCCTGCGTGATTTGGGGTTATGATGTTGTGAGCCTAGACTTCTCAGGTCTCCCCAGGTAGAGCTTGTGAATAAAGCCGACACAGTGGAAGACCAGGCAGAGATGAAGGAGGCCCACGCCCTGGTATTTGCCGAACTTTGAATACAGCTGCACACGAAACCAGTTTTACCCTTGACTTTGTAGTTACAATAGCTCATAAATTTCTTATAATTGCTTCAACCAGTTGGGTTGAATGTTCAGTCACTTGCAAACAAAAATGTACTGGTTCACCCATTCCTGGAAAACACGTGGCACCTTACGATAATGTCTTCCATAGCATTTAGTAAGCTTGCAATTAGTTGCCTATTTAATTGTCTGTCTCTCCTAACCTAACAAATTCCATGAAAGCAGAGGCCATGTCTGTATTGTTTCCAAATTGTCTTTCTATGGCCCACTACTGAACTTGGCACAGAGCAAACAATAATTACTTAATAAATAATTGAATGAGTAACTCATAGGCTTACTCTTATTTTTGCTAATGTTTATTCAGTAATTAGAACACAATAAGTGTTCAAAAATACATTTATCTAATGAACAAATGAAATAGTTCTTTTAAATGTCTAATTTTACTTTATACATATTCAAAGACATACTTTAGTTTTGTTAACAAGCTGCTTTAAATTCCTCCCACGTAGAAAGAAAAATAAGCTTGTTAGGTGCAGATGGATTTCTACAACGGCACAAGAGAGATGTCCTGAAACATAGCCATGACATGAATCGAAGCCCAAAGAAACACAGATGCAAACAAAAATGTTAGTTACGTCACGAGGTTAGAAAACATTCCTAGCTAACCACACATACTTACAGCAAACATTCCAAGTTACTAAGCTGCTTTATGATTTCTTCTTTTGATGATTTTTCTAGTAAGTTCCAAAGTATTTCCGATGAACGAAACAGAAGCTGCCCAGAGGGATCTGGGTCATTGAGGTGAGCACAGATGCCGCTGGCTGCATGTGCTTTCATCATTAAAGTACAGTTAACTTCTGAAAATAAATTTAAGTAAAGATAATTTATGTTGCAGTCTTGACATAAGATAGAAACAAAATTAGTGGAGAATGAAGTGTTCATATTTACTAATATACAAACCGGAAGTTGAGAGATGTTGCAGAGCTTTAAGGACCCAAAGTTTCTCAACAAGTTGATTTTCAAGCAAGGCCAGTGACTGAACCATTGTTTTTGCCAGTCCTCCGACTTCAGCCATTTTAATCTTGTATGTTGAGCTAGCTTGCTGGTAACCTAACAACAATTAGTTGATACATATGTTCAGTTATTTCACATAGTATCATTTACATTAAGACAAAGGAATGAGTAATTTATTAATAAACAACAAAGTGTTTAAAAAGTGTATGGCATATTAAAATGTTTAGCAGAGGGACTAGCAGACCTTCTCTATAAAGGGCTAGCAATTTTAGACCTTGTGGGTCATAAGGTTTCTGTTGTGAATACTCAGCTCTGCTACCATACCATGAAAACAGGCATAAACAATATAAAAATAAGTGGGCATGGCTATGTTCCAATAAAACTTTATTTACAGTGGGCCCTTTTGGCATGTTGTCCATAGTTTGCTGATCCCACAGATTTGGGGGCGCATCTTAAATTCTGAAAAGGAATAATATTTTTTATTTGTCAGTAGGTATTTCTTTCCATAAAGAAAAATGTCATGATTGCAGACACTGAATGTTTTCACTGTTCAAGTCAACGCATTATTTCAGTGCTTTCAAGAACCAGCAATTATGTGATGTTGGCAATGAAATAAGAGGTAAAATGTAATGCTGTTCTGAAATGCCAGTGAATATAATGGTACGTTAGGGGATTTTGATTCTTGGTGATACGTCCCACAAGAATTTTCTTCTTCCTTAGTGTTCATGGGAAACACTACCTCTCCTTTTGACATAATTGCACAGGTGCCTGCCCAACCACATGTAATGAAATTGAATGAACATCAGTGCATGTTTGCTCACCTGAGATGCAACTGTCTTCTCTCTCAGTGATATAACTCACCTACCTCCCTGACTTCTTGACTTTTGAGACTCACTATATTCCTTGCCATAGTTCTGAGATGTCTCTCAGTTTGTCTTATCTTTCTGAATTTGCAGCCTGACCCTGTTCAAGGCCGTCCCTTACTGAGATTGGTTCGGCACTTAAAAAGTATGAAGAGGAAAACAAAAATTGCCAGTAATTTCACCATTCAGAGATAATAATATTAACACTTTGGTATATTTTCTGCTGACACTTTAATGTATGCATATTACTTTAGCAATATACTACATATATGCAGAATTGTATGTTCTACTGCAGCCACTAAATACTTTATAGTAAGCTTTTCCCCTTGTCACATATCATAATTTTTACTTGCATAATGGTCTATGGTAGGTACAGACCAAAATGTATACTTTATAACTACTACTAAAGGCCTAGTGCAGGAAATTCGTGTGGGGGAGGAGGGGGATCCAGCCTGTACCCTCTCCAGTCCGGGCTTGCTGGCTCCTAACTGCTCACCTGCCTGCCTGCCTGATTGCCCCTACTGGCCCTCCTGCCAGCCTGATCAGCCCTAATCACCTCTGCCTGCCAGCCTGGTTGCCTCCAACTGTCCCCCCTCTGCCAGCCTGGTCGCCTCTAACTTCCCCAACCCTGCCAACATGGTTGCCCCTTATACTGACCCCTTGCTGGC
>PVJC01024444.1:0-25511 GCA_004026665.1 Murina feae | reverse complement strand
CCTCTGCCAGCCTGGTTCTCTCCAACTGTCCTCCTCTGCCAGCCTGGTTCCCCCCAACTGCCTTCCCCTGTAGGCCTGGGTCCCTCCCAACTGCCCTCCCTTGCTGGCCATCTTGTGGTGGCCATCTTTGACCACATGGGGGAAGCCATCTTGTGATGGTCAATTTGCATATTACTCTTTTATTAGATAGGATATTAAATAAAGTATACAACATTTTTAGCTGTGTGTCTGGAGAAGAATATGGAACTGGTCAATTAACGTTCATTTAAAAATCTGGAGAGAGAAGAAATACAAAGAAAGACTCCTAAGGAGACAAATAGATGGGATCTGAGAGGCAAATAAAAAATTGGCTAAAATGAGATTTACTTTCTCCACTGAAATGAGGGGATGCAATAATGAGGTGAATGCAAATAAATCTTGGTGGGAGGAACAGGAAACCAAGAACATATAGCCTCGTATGGTCTCTAGTGTGCCCATGACAGTCATCTTCTGAGAAAGGAGAATTTTTCGGGCAGAACCCTCTATAAGAGGATGTAGGCTGGGGATGGATGTCTAGTGAATGAGAGGGATATGGCTAGGGACAAGATGTGTGTGAGACCCAAGTAAGGCTAAAGATCATGATTGCATGACTGTATATTGGCACCAATGCACACATGATTTGGTGATTATTTTCCAAAAAATAAAAAATGTTTTGTAGTTTGGTAGTGGAACCAGAGGAGTTTTCTGAATAGAAGCAAAATGAACCAAAAAATGTGAAGTTAGAAAGAATGAGGGTTAGGATTCCATCTAAAAAACGGGAACAAGGGAGGGGTTGAGATGAGGGTCATGAGGTCCAATTTGAAGGAAAGAAAGAAACAGGTAGTTGTATAGCAGGGGCAAGTAACCGGAAGCTTGAATAAAGGGGTGAATACATTTTGTAGGGGAGGGTGAGTGAAGAACTAAAAAGGTCTAACTGGTAGTCAAAGCAGGAAACTGAAGATTTAGATTTCAGAGAGGAAGTAGTTCTCCATGATGACAAGGACCAGAATATGGTCCCAAGTGCAGAAAACTGGTTAGAATGGAAGTAAGCAAAACTATAGTAGAGTTGTGATGTCTAGAAACTGTGAAGTTCAAAGAACAATAGTAAACATGCACACTGGGGTTGAGGGGAAGATCTTGAGCCAGAGGCCACAATTGGGACAGGATTAGCTTCTTCCCCTGGGGAGTCGACCTTTCTATTTGTACACCTTTCTGCTGTCTCCATGTATTAACTTTCTTCCTTGATGACCTCATTCAGAGTAAAATAATGCTTCAAGTTTAGCCTCACTAGAGAGAGCTAGTTGATCAGGGTTAAACTAGTTATGTAGAGGCTCAGCTCTGCATAAGTGAACTGCTTAGATTGTCCTGACCAGTGAAGCTAGGTCTTTTTTTTTTTCTTTTTTTACTACTTAAACTAATTCTTTGATAAACAGATTTTTTGTTTCATTTTTGTTTGTATTGTTTTAATGTTTTTAATTTACTAGCTCAGGAACATTATTCAATACTGGCAAACAGGTTTCCCTATGCCCTACTAGATCATACCTTACTCAGGTGAATATTGTCTGACAATGAAAATTGGGTGGCATGGTAGGTCTTTATCATCTTTCATGTTTTCAAAACCATGATTTCCTGATGAATATCCTCAACACACATTTTACAAATCATCTTGGAAATAGGAAGTTAGCACCCATATGTCTTCCTTGAAGCTCCTAGACCTTCTGGAATAAGGCAGTAGATCTGCAGAGGGGGATCTATGAAGGAGATGTGGGGAAAAGGATGACCAACAGCTCTCCCACTCACTATGCCTTCTTAGCATATTTAATATCCTTTCAGCTGTTAAATAGAAAACAAGGACTTAATTTTGTCAACTTTTATTTATGTAAACATTCTAGATGTATAAAATACATCAAAAATTATATACACTGAGTGGCCAGATTATTATGACCACCTGACTGACGTTTGTAGGCAAATTAGCTACAATTTCGCGCTGAACTTGCTAGAGGGCCAGACCATTATAAATAGGGAAGCAGGTTGTTTATCATGACAGTAGAAGTGATTTTTTCCTGAAGATATGGGTAAACAACGTGATTTAACAGCCTTTGAAGGTGGGATATATATATATATACTATATATATAGTATATATATATACTATATATATAGTATTGTGTTTATCTGTCTCTATGTTTATGTGTGTGTATGTATACTTAATCTCCCTCAAATTAAAGCCATGCATTCAGTCACTGATTCAAGTAGAGCCCACAGTGATGACTGAATGAACTGTTGGATTGTGTGCCCAAGTACCCTTGTCCCCCACCTTTTGGGCACTTGTTTTTCATCATTCATTGGCAGTATTTTCTGAGCCCTAGTAGCTGTAAAGCTCTGAAATGCAAGAACAAAGAAGTATGCTTTTGCTACCTCTGGTTTTCAGCACCAGAAATTCTGTGTCTAACACCTGTTTTCAATCTTCTGCTCCATTTCTCAAATCTTATTATATCTCTGCCTTTTCACACTTTGTAGTCGCTCTCTAATATTTGTTTTCAAAACACTAACTCATTTGTATTTCTATAATTACTGTGATTTTTTTTGTCTTCTCATCTGTAGTGGTTCATTCTTCCTAGCGGCATCGCTAGAACTACTGTTCTTCCATACAGTGGCACCGTGTGAGAGATGATCTCATTTTAGGAGTGACCAGGCAGTTTTCTTGATGGGATATAATTATGTTTCTAGAGCCATAACATTATCTCCCTCATGAGATAACTAGTCTCCAGATCCTTGACTTAATGAGTTCTAAAGGTTCCCATTTTCAAATGAGTGTCTTATCCATTGTGTTCTTTCCTTACTACTACATGATTCATTAAGTTTGTGTTGTTGACACAAGGGTATGATGACACAAGGCCTCTTACAGAATTTTGCTTATCCTTGTATATGCTTCTGTAGTAATGAAACACTACTTTTTTCCCCCTCAAAGACAAATGAAAAGTTGGGGAAAGCAAACCCTAAAATTTCCTACAGTGTGATATTCCTTTTCAGTTGTGGATCAAGGATTGTCACACTAAGTTTTAGCATTACATATTGTTTCTGTCAAATCTCTTTTTCATAAATGATCGATAACTCTCTTAGATACTTCCCTCAAAGGGAGTTTATTCCAGAAGTAACTTCAGGACTTTTGGACATTGCACAAATCTTAAAGAGGCAAAGAACTGTGGTGGCACAATTAGCATTCCATGTACTTATAGGACACACATGGGGTACACATGATGACACAGGTACACATGACGTGAATACGAGTTCTAGACAAAATATCCAAGTTGGCTCATCTTCTCTGGCACTTGTATCCCTCTGATCTGAAAACACAAGACCTAGTTTTCTGTTGTAATTTATTTTTAAATGTATGTTTTCGGAGGGCAGGGTTTTGTGCTTGAGTTTTTATGTCGTGTCCCACGTTTTGCTTCCTGTAGTAGTTGTTAAATATGACCCAGGCACTGGAATGCCAAGAAGTGCTTTTGAAATAAAAAGAATACCCAGATTCACTTGGGAATCTAGAGACTGATGATACCATGTAGCAAATGCCAGAGAAGAGACACTGTCTCCAAGTTACATCTGCCATCAGGGGCCCATGCAAGTCACGACAGACACTGCCCAGAGTCCAGACAGGTACAGATGGTGGCTGTCAGGAGGTGACTCATGCTACAGATTACAGCATGAGATGTTTAGACAATAGCCATGAAGCCCTTCTTTAGTCAACTAACTGTAAATTTAAAGGAATGGCTCATTATTTATAGCAATTTTGTTGAAATGGAAGGAGGAAAGAGTATATTTTTACTGGTCAATATAACCCAGTGCTGCAAGACTAAGTCAAAATTCTCATAAATTTTAAAGGGACAAAATGCTCCAAGTATATAGACATACCATTGCTGACCTTTAAAACAGGACTGAATAACACAGCCGTCATGGCTCAGTGGACCTATGAACCAGGAGGTTATGGTTTGATTCCAGATCAGAGCACATGCCTGGGTTTCAGGCTCCATCTCCAGTAGGGGGTGTGCAGGAGGCAGCCAATCAATGAATCTTTCTCTCCCACTCCCTTTCTCTCTTAAATCAATAACAGTATATATTTTTTAAAAAGGATTGTTTAGCCACCATATGCCCTTCACTTCCAAACCAGCTGATTTTACTCTCAGAATGTTTTATTTGTATGAAGATTCCTTTTGTTTCCTTATTTAATCACAATGGTCATTGATGTTTGCTAGAAAGAAAGGAGAGAGACTGAGATCTGAAAAACAGGCCCACTGAGAGGCATTTTTAGAGTGGAGAACCAGCCACAGATACAGAACAAAGTTATTTAGTGAAATGCTAAAATGGCCATTCATTCAAACTCACACCTCCTGTTAGAAGCTATCTTTAATGCAGTATTGCCAGACATTGTCCTAAATATCAAAGGCTGGAAATTTTTGGGTTCATGGAATAAGGATCATGTTCCTACCAAAATGCAGCAGTATCTTTACCATCACCACGCAGGTCTCCCGGGACAGATGCCACAGTGGAATGTGGGGTCTCTGTAAGCACAGTAGGTTTCTAAGTAAAAGTTTAAAGCACCCTGAAAATTGTAAATGTGAGACAAATGATGTAATGAGTTAACATTTTTCACAGGGTGCGTCTTCTGGTGGATGAAGGCTATGAAGACCGAATTCTGATGGCACATGACATACACACAAAGCATCGGCTGATGAAATATGGAGGCCACGGCTATTCTCATATACTCACCAACATTGTTCCTAAAATGTTGCTTAGAGGTATCACCAAGAATGCACTCGATAAGATACTAATAGAGAACCCTCGGCAATGGCTAACTTTCCAATAAGATGGTTATAAATTCACACCTTGAATATCAAGCTTACAGAGAACATTCAGTGATTTCAAACCGACCCTGAGATATTAATTAATCAGAGCTACATAGAACTAATGATGGGTCATTTCCTTTTGATGAGCATTAGAAGCATTTTGCCTTCTCAGAGACTGGCTATGACATCTGCACCTTAGGGAGTCCTTGAGGCTCCTTGAGCCCTAGTACTTTGCCTGAACAAATAATCACAGAGGAAGCATCCGCTTCCAAACAATGAGTTACAGTCTAAATCCCCTTGCTGAAGTCTTATTTTGTTTTCTTAATCTATCAGCTGCCCTACTTGAGAATTTAAAGTGTTTTGAGTTAAATTACCCCCTCTGGAGCAATCCAATGTTTCTTGTAATATTGATGATCCTACTAATTACCCTGCTGTTCTTTAATTAATGCTTAATGAGTAATATGGCACTTTAAAATAGCTTCTTCAGCAAGACAAGTGAAAATTTGAGATTTTTTTTGATACCATAAGACAATTACCAATTTACAATGGTAAAAATATTGTGGAAGGATAATTATATGCTGTCTACCTATCTATATATACTTATAAATCAATTGTACTGCCTATGCCTTTCTGGCATCCATTTTTGCTATAAATTTTTGTTGTGCTTTGAAAAATTTGTATAAGGGGGCATGAACACATAACATAATACTGAACTATAAAAAGTCAATCATAAAAGCCAGAATATATTACATAATATATTTTAATGAATCATTACATTTATAATAACAAAGGCCACAATTTAATCAATTAATCATGTATAATGCAAAAAAAGAGAAATGTTTGCCATATATGTATGTATATATATATAGTCCCTTTATTTTCTTTACCTTTTCTTTGTTTTTCCCTCAGCCTAACTAGAGGAAATAATGCTTATTTTTCTGAAGAAAAGGTCAGGTCTATTAGAAATGATATTCTGATGCTACAGCCAACTCTCTAAAAGGTATCAGCCTTGGCACCCTCCTTGGAGCATGCCCATGACCTTCTCTCAGGCACATACTATTTTTTAAAACTTGAAAGGTCCCCATGAGACTTGCAACCAGGGGAGCAGTGGACAGCGGCAGCTGATCCCCAGCTCACCCCACTCTGAACCCATCTCCAAGTCTCCCTTTTCTCTGAACTTTTTAGTGAGCTAAAGCAGCCCTGCCCAGGTTCTCCTGTTGTTGCTTTTTCTACCCTAAGCCTTTCCTTTGTTTCCTTTATTTCAGCTTTAAAATGTACTGTCAAGATAAATAAATAAATAAATAAATAAATAAACAAACAAACAAACATAAATAAACATAAATAAAATAAAAATAAAAGGTATCCAGCCCTGATGGTCTGTGTAAATAAAGCCTTTGAAACACTCAGTAAAAACTCTTAGTTGATGTGTACTGCTTTTTATAAGTTAATCTTTTGGTTGAATTCTCAGTTTGCTGTTACCTGAAAATAAAATACAAATTCTACAAACCCTGCTGCCAATTCTTTGATAAGTATATGTTGTTAAATAGAAATGAAATTCACTGCAACTCCTTTCTGAGTTATCTTATACATTAGGGTGGTCAAGGAACTAATCGTTATTCTTAGTGAGTGGGCTAAGTGTTTTCAGTCATAGAATCATGACAGTTACTCAGGCTAAGGCATTTAAACCAAGAAAACAGTACCTTCGGATGGAAACACCATGCATAGCTCTTTTGGAAAGGTGAGGTTCGCTAAATAAAAGCTATCTCTGCAGATCGAAGATGATCAAGCTTTCTGTGTGTTAGAACAGAAAGTACCAAGAGGAAAGAGCCAGGAGAGCAAACTAATTCCTTTAAGTGAACAAAACATGCAAATATCCTTCACCAGTAAAACAAGCAGATTTTTAAACATCTGTTTTTGAAATCTACTTGTCAAAAAGTCTTCAAAAGGGCAGGTGAGGGGAACAGATTTTTCATGTAATAGTGGAAGTTGTCTGATAGTTCAGATCTATCAGCATGCATTTTTAATTTTTTTCTTAGTTTTGAAGAGATGGCTTTTGGTAGTGTATTTTAAACAGAGAGAAAGGATTTATACTACTCACAAAATCTACTTTACTGTCAGCTTCCATCCACCTGAGAAAAAAATAAAAACTGGTAATTTTAAATACATATAATTCACAGACATTGCAAAGGAGAGCTGCTTCATTTCAGCAGTCCTGATGCTAACAGTCTGCCACAGAATGCAGTAAAGAGTATTGATTGCAAAGGGTAACAGAGAAGTCATAGGCTACAGATATGTGACGCATAGGGCATTTTAACCTAATAAATTTAATTTTCTGGATAACTCTTAAAACAGAAGCCATTTCAATTATTTTGCTATTCCATACATTTTTTTTTTGTCATCCAAAATATATTTCAACCCAAAATAATTCAAATAATGTATGTGTGTGTGCGCATACACATAAAATTTTTCAATTAAAATTTTGAGGCTATAGCAGCCACTGTGCCTATGGTCTAAAGCCATATATATATATATATATATATATATATATATATATATATATATATACATATATATATATATATATACATATATATATATATGGCTTTAGACCATAGCAATATATATATATTGCTAATATATATGTGTATAAACACACACATATATGTAACAGGTATTCCTAGAAAATATATACACTTTGTTGTCATACTGGTTATATGTGAAATTGTTCATTTTGAAATAACCTCAGGCCACAACTGTAGTCAGTTACTATTTGAAAGCCTTACTTAGTGTCCCCTTGATGATGCATGCAGTAGCTCAAATTAAACCTTTGTGCACTGGGTTATTAATAATCTTTTGTTCCAAAGCAGGCTAAAGCCTCAGTCTGATTTAACACCAAATCATAAATTTCTCTGACTTTCCAAGTAACTCTAAACACATTCTAATGACAAAATGGGCACATAGGGGATTTTCTAAATACCATACATATTACACATTTTCACACTTATAGGGTAATCCTATGATACAATTTCAACCTCTACTTTAAAAGACTATCACCATTAAAGAGGAAAAAGAAAATGGGAAAATAACCACAGGCTCGGGAATTCCATCAAATCCAGAAAATTCCAGGTTAAGGCTTGAAGTTGAGTCATTCCCAGGTCTAGCTCTAAAGTTCACAAGAGTACAAGGCAAACAATTTCTTTGGGGACAAGCAGCATTATTTTGATTAGACCTCCTCCTGCAGGGTAAAATCATTCCTTCCTACACTATGAATGGAATCCAAGTATCGTAATAAGCAGGTACACTCATAAGAACCAAAGCTGACATGGATTAGAGCAGCAGGATCACAGTACACCAAAGTATATATATATATTGAAGAAAGAATTCAGTGTCTTAGATTTTTCTATAAAAATTTGTGATCTATATAGGACTTCATTCACACGGACACTAATAACAAGGAGTATTTGCTTTGGCGGAAGTGGATCACACATCTGCTTATCTTGCTTTTAATATTTTTTTACATAATGTTTCTGAGAATGCAGAGGTGAGTCAGGTAGCATTTGAATTCCCCGCATATGCACAACTGAGGTGCCCCACAACTGGCATTCCCCGGGGGGTTCCTTGGTTCACTGATGTTAGCCATACGAAGCCAGCGTCCAAACTCAGATTAATAAACTTAATTCCTGCATTATCAGTCAGCGTAAATGATAAATCCAGAAAATGTGCTGTACTTGTTGTTGTTTCCTCCATGGGCTTTCCCACCATCTAATTTGATGTAGACTTCGTCTCCTGGCTCCAAGTGGAGAACCACGCTGTTACTGGCATAGTCGTAATTCTGATCAGCATCCTGGGCAATGGCACTGGCACGCACCTACGCGAAACAGACAAGAATTAGAATTCGTCAAAGAGAATCTTCGAGTTTTCTTTCAGGCCATTCACAGAGCGACAGAAGCTGACCTGCTGCCATAGCGGAGAACGGACGCAGAAATGCCCCCCTCAGCCCTGGAGTTTTATGCGGGTCTCCTTGCAATCCTCTCAACTGTGTTATTGGGAAGGAGGGAGGGAAAGAGGAAAGGGTGCTTTTGTGAGGGTGATTTCGGCAGTCTTTCCTTACTATGGGCTGTCAAAAGTGCGTACCGATTTATTCTCTTCCTAAATCACTACTTTTTCTAGTTCTTATATCTCTAGGCCCAGCCACTTCTTGAAGTGGAAATAACAGTCATTTCTAGCATTTTAATGGACCCAAAAAGCAATGTTCTAACCTGCTGTTGATAAGCACATGAGTTCCATCCAAACTTCAACTCTAGTCTTCACAATTACTAGAACATGAGATCCACAGAGAAATATCAGTACTCTACCTCCTCTATATAAGAACACAGGAAGGAATCATTTGATTTGGGGGCTTTCAAATTTTAATGCAAGTAAAGGCCCTTTTACCAGAAGCTAAACTCTTTTAACTCTCTTTGGCTATCTCACCCAACTTTTCAGGCTTTTTTCTTTTTTTGTGTGTGTGCCTTTTTATCACTTAATTGTGATGTGTGAAATTAAACAAATTATTTAATTTCAACATATCTAAAATCATAGAAGGAACTAAAAGCCCATGATTTGAAGCCTCTCAAATTGCCAGAATTTTTGAACGGTCTCATTTCAGTGAATCTAAATGTATGCTTTGCTTGCTTGTAAACAAATCCACTCGCGTTGAGCCTGTGATCTCAGTGAGTTGATAGACATCTGCAAACAAATTGCCTATCATGTCAAGGAACATGGACGTTCTGTCACATCCTCAACTCACATTAGGCTTCACGTCCATTTAGCTAGATTTTGATTCTGCCTCAGAAAATTTTTCTCAATAGGCAGACTTGTATTTGATTTATTTCAAGAAAACATCTACTCTGGGGCTTGTTTCTATTCCAGTATAATGATACTTTCCTGAATAACACAGCAAGTGATTTAGCGGTTTGTAAAACTGAACTATATAATAATGCATGACTTGGGGTACAATATGCCAGAATTTATCACTTGACAAAATGGAGAAAGTGAGACATAAGTAAAGAATTTCCATGCATTTCTTGCAAAATGTAAATGATAGATTTTCAAATTAAATTTTCATGGGGTATGTTCTCACATTAATGCTGAAATGTTAAAAAAAGAAGAGGCTCTTTGACACTGCTGAACTTATAAAGTAATTTGAGTAGTATTTTAAATTTTCTTCCTGGCTATCATATAGCAGCAGAAGAAAAGGGCTTACAGGACTTAGAATTCCTTAACACTGTGCTGACATTAATATAATAGCAATATACCACTCAATTATGCTCACAAGTACTGACTGGAATGTAAACACCAATTTAGTGAGGTGATCTGTTTTGACCACTAAATAATAATACAACTTAATGTAATAATATTTCCTAGGAATTAATAATAAGTTTGTAGGAGTTGAGTGCTTTGATTTATTAATTTCATCTAGTCATTAATTCCTGGGGGGGGGGGGGATCTACAAGGAGGATAGCATAATTATGACCTGATCTTTTTTTATGTGTGGACTTTTAATGGATGAGAAAAATTAAAATAGAAAATAGTAATTAACCAGATTAGGAATATATTAATTATCAATCCCTATTATACTTCTTAGCAATTATTAATAACCAAACACAATTTATTTACTGCTTTAGGTGTTTACTACATGCTTCGTGGGTATTGTGCTTTAACACTGTTTTCTATATGAAGGCACCTGGAAACAGGGACTCATTAAAATCATTTATTCAGAGACAATAATCTTAAAAATATGTATAATGCCATTTGTATTATACATTATTATTCTGCAGGCTACAACCACAAACCCATGTCATTATTACCATTTTTATTCATGAGAGGTAACCACAAAAACCTGTCAATATATTAGTGTGACCCCACAGACTGGAAGTTACCTTTATAGTTTTCATTTCCTTTCTGTGTGTGGGGGGAAGGAGGAGCCAGTGTGCTTGCTTTTTAATGAAAGTAATTCTCCAAGATTTTAACCTATACTGCACTCTAAGGCCTTCCCAGGTAAATGACTGCCACTCTCCCGTGCACTTGCGAGGCTTTTGTATTCCTGCTCACCTGCTCATACTCTCAAGGTATAATGGCACTTGAAATCTCGAGCTCTAGTCTCTAGCTCAGTGACTTCCAACAGGTCTTCATTTCAGCCATCAAACTACTGAGGAAGGTAATGCATCCCACCTTGGTGCCTATTTTCAGGTTCCTAAATCTGCACTGATTTAGCGTTTTCTCCAGGAATATGATGCATCCTTCCCCTTAGCTTAATAGACCCGTTTCTATCTAAATGTACTCTAACATCTTTTCATATTATAAGCTAAATATTTAGATTCTGCTTGATCTTTAGTGCATGTTTCATGGCCCCTAAAAAGGTAATTAACTTGACATTTCTTAATCTCACTAACGAATGAATATCAACCCACACACTACTCACTGTTCCCAATATACCTCTTATTCACTGGTGCCATAACAAATACATTCTTGGAGTAAAAATTGGTCTTTAATTATTTTATAATTCTAATTTTGAGCCTGTTTAAGTTTTCATTACAGTGGCTTATTATAGTAGTATTATTGTGATTGTATTCAAATAGCAATATTTTTATTCAGGTTTTCTGCTAAAAGCATAGAAACATTAAAATATTTCCTGTCTCTATGTAAAGCTATTTGAGTCCAATTTTTACCTTTAATATGCACTGTCATGGGCTCTCAACAAATGGTAAGATTAAATTTAGGCTGATGGTTTTATTGCAAATATGAGAACCATGGTGCTTTTAGTGGCATGTTTGTAAGAATGTAATAGGTTGTATAGCTTTAGCATCATCGTATTAGTGAGGGTTTATCATTAGAGACAATATTTATGGTAACATTTGCTAATTTAATTAATTGCTACTGATGTTCTCATAATTTCATCTTCATTGTACTTCTGCGGAATCATAAACAAAAGGTTAAGTGGCGCATCAGGTTAATTTACTGGCCTTTGACGTTTCCATCTGTGATCATGCATTAATACAAAGCATAAATAAAATGTTTCTCATATGGTGATGGCCCAGAGGCATTCCTCTAGCCTAAAGTGAACTGCATTTTTAGTTCAATTTTTGTGTTTCTCTAATCCACTTAATCCACAGAACATTACACTGACATGGATCTCTGAGTTTCTGTTTTATGAAAACAAATTAGGTCAGCTCAGCTCAGAATGGGAAACTGCCATTGGAAGAAGTGATTAGACAAGAGCATAATTGAAAACAAGGACAAACTATTTAATCAATATTGATGAAGACATTGTAAGATTTTTCATCTACAACTGTGTGCAGACTAGACTTTGCAAAAGAGTTCTATCCTAGAGATAAAATTCCTTAACACTAAAATTGTAATAACCATTTTCCAAAATAGCCCATACTGAATTCAAAAATATATTGTTCGTTATGATATTTATTTTCTGAATTACTTGTTGCACAACTTTGCAGAGGAGCAACTGAATAACGTCAGTTGAAAGCATTATACCTTTAAGGCCAGCGGTCTTGCCTTGTCCTTTTTTCCTGACCCTCAAAGACTGTACGCGCCAGGGTGATACAAAGAGACATTCTACATTCTGAACAACGAAGTAATTTAAAAACGAAATGCACATAGAAATGCACAGAGCATACGTATGTGGAATGGTTTTCTTGGAATCGGTGTGACCTTCCTGGGCTCGGCAGCCTAGATAGCTACATGTAAAGTAGTTTAAATATATTGTTCCCTAGTTTTTCATGCAATTGCAACTTCCAGGTAGATAAAGATGTGAACGTGCTTCTATGTGGGCTGCTTAAACTTGAACCTTATTCCATTTTAATGAATGCCTACACACCATCTCTTTAGCGGGCTAGTATTTCCCAGACTTACCACAGCCAATTTGTAAATAAAATGGGTGCATCGTCCCTGCCTGCGGAGGGCTGTTTGTGAACCCTATTGTAAGGGTGAGACAACAGCTCTCCCTTGGTACAGTGAGTCATGCCCTTTTGAGCCATTTACCTGCAACTATCCCATGGCTCTGCAAATAGTTTTTATTTATCTTAATATTATTTTCATGCCTAATCTCTATAATAAACAACCCTGTCAGTGCCTCCTGGTGGCCATTACTCCTTTTTTTGTTCTAAAGGGTCCTGAATCCTCAGGGTCCTTCAAGCTATTTACTTCTAAATTCCTTTAGAAGTGAGGGGTGGTGGGGAGGGGGAGGGATGGGATTTTTTTTGTCCTTTCCATCTCTCACACAGTTTGGATATCTGTCTTTTGTTTTTTGAAACAATTCTGACAATGACTTGGGTTTGGGGGAGTACTCCAGCTTCAATACTGCTGGATAGAAGGCTGGGTGATAGTTTAAAAAGTCTGAATTCAAAGCCCCACACGACCTTGTTAAATCAAAGTTGGCGATGGCAGGGTCAGGGGTCATTCACTGTGCCACCCAATAAACATAGTTACAGCCCAAGAACTCCATCCAGGCTGTAGGCTGCAAGGCCTCACCACCGTGGCCACTGATTCAACATGTACAGAGGGTCTGATTCCAATTTCAGGCGATGACAAATATTATTTTCCTCTTCTGACTAAGAGATAAGACACACTTCGGTTTTGCAGTGACTGCGAATTTCTCAAGCAAACGGAACAGTTGCCCCATTATAAAACTGCAACCGTGTGGCCCTTGTGGCAGCGCCAAGCAGCTCAGGAGAGCAAGTCCTCCTGGCCCAGGGCTAACTGGGGGCTATTTCACAGTCGAGGTCAAGGCCATTGCCCCTTGTGAGCTGGAAGCTGGGGTTGGAAAGACCTTCACGCAGGTGCCCTGGGGCTTTGCTGGCCAAGGCCCGCAGTCCCCGGCTGGGCTCCGCTCCAGCCCTTTCCCACCTGCCTGCCGTCCTAGGACCCGATGCAGGAAGCGATGTTTGGGTTGTGTGTCTGGGATCCTATTTTACGGTGTCAAAAACCACGGGTCTCAACTTTTTCTTCTGTTGTCGGCACTCATGACCTCTCCCCCTTCTTCTCCTCGGCTGAAAACCAACGCGGATTTGTCTTGAATTTGACCACATGTGTTTCCTGGTCTGGGACGCTGCAGGTCTCAGGGTCTGGCTTCAACCCGCTCCTGCGAGACCCTTCTCTCTCCCTCGGGCCCCTGTCTTTCTCCCCGGGTGCGGGTTTATCGCCCCGACACGCCCATTCTGGGCTCCCCGAATCCACCATCCTTCCTCATTCCCGCCAAAGCCTGCGAGCAAGGACCCCACAGCCGGGGGTCGCTTACCGCTCGCGGGCTGCGCTGGGTGCGAGCACAGGGCGCGGGTCCCAGACGAAACCGCCCTCCTGGGGCCGCTGGGAGCCGCCGGTGGCTCCCGACGCCAAGTCCCCAAGGGGAACCGCGCGCTCCCTCACTCTGCTCCCGGGAGCCCCGCGCCGCAGCGCCCTTTCCCCGCGGGTTCCCACCCATTTGCGGGGTCCCCTCCCGCCCGCCCGCCCGCACCCTCCAGCGCTCCCTGCCGCCCTCGCCGCCGCCGCCGCCCGCACTCACCTGGTTGTTCTTGCAGAGATCGGCCCACATGCTGGTGCCGTCCCCGCCGCGCATCAGGACGTGGTAGGTGAAGAAGTAGATGCCGGGGATGGAGCAGGTGAACTTGCCCGTGGTGGGGTCGTAGTGGTTCCCCAGGTTGGTGACGACGTCGTCGAACTTGAGCACCTCGTAGCCTTCGTGCTGCCGCTTGAGGCCGGCGTAGAAGGCGATCTTGGGCACCGTGCTGTAGGTGGCCGCGCTGATGGCCCCGGCCGCGCTCAGGCCGGGAGCCCCGGGCGGGCCCGGCAGGCCCTGGCGGCCCGGCTCGCCCTTCTCGCCCGGCGGGCCCACGGGACCTGGGGGCCCGGGCTCACCGGGGGGCCCCCGCGGGCCCGCCTTCCCGGGTCTGCCGGCCTCGCCTTTGGGGCCCTGGATGAAGGTGGGCAGCGACTGCATGAGGCCGCGGTCGGGCGTGGCGGCCGTGCTGGGCGCCTTGGTGCCCCCGTAGGGGTCGCAGACCATGCGGCAGGTGCCCAGCATCTCGTAGTGCGCCGACGTCCCGGCCGAGCTCACCAGCACCGGGATGAGGATGACCAGCAGCAGCACCATCACCACCCCCAGCGCCCCGGCGGCGATCAGGCGCCTCCTGCTGCCCACCAGCCGGCTCAGCGCGGGGCGATCCTCTTGTCTGCTTTTGGACAAAATTTTGAAGGTTGGGCGGGGACCTCTTCAGAGCCGAAAACAACCCCCTGCGAACCCCAACTCCCCCGGGCGGGCGGGCGCCGGCCGCTCCGAGGCTGCTCGCGCTCCCCCCGCGAGGCTGCGGCTGGGGAGGGAGCTCGGACGCCTAGTGACTCGAGCTCAAGTCCCGAGCTGGGGGTGGAGGCGGGGGGAGGGGTGCGCAGTGCGCCCTCCTGTCTCCCTCCAGCCCCTTCGCACCTGTGGCTGCCGACGCTCCGGGGCCACCCGCCCCTGGGAGGGCAGAGCCAGCCGCCGCCTCTTGCGCCTGCCGGGCGACTCACACTTTTATGCCACCGCCTGCGATCGACTTTTCCGTTTTTGCAGACTGCGCCAGTTCGCACCAACTTTCCCTCTGAAGTTGCCTTTTTCTGCCTCTTCTCTTCTTTCGCTTGCTCTTCCCCTGATGTTTTTTTTTTTCTTTCTTTCTTCCTCCTTTGCCACCACCACTGCTCTAATAGACGCGCATCGCAAAGACCCGCGCGGGGCGCTCGGAGGGGCAGGCGCGGCCGCTCGGCTAGGCTGGGGCTGGAGCGCAGGAGCCGAACAGGAGCTAAGGAGCAGCAGCGGCGAATGCCTGGCGGCCGGGAGCCGAGGGAGAGAGAGACCCAACGTAGACTTCTGCCTGGGTACCACCTGCCAGCAGAAGAGGAGGCTGAAAACGCGCGCCGGAGCAATTTATAGGCACACAAGGCGCAGAGGAAGGGGAGCCGCTTTGGCATCTCATTGCAGCATCTGCTCTGCTCATCCCACTCAGGCAGAGTTTGGCATTACTCTGACAATGTGGGAAATTTTTTTTTCGGCTTCTCTTTCTCTCCCCCCCACCCCCCCTACCAGGTTGAACAGTGAGATCCTGAATACTCCCTTGCTGAACCCAGAGGATGGCAGCGCTCTCACTGGACGTCCATAGGGGAGGGAGACAGACGAGCAATAGCCTTCAGAACTCAAGGGTCACACCTCAGCCCCCTGTGTCACCACTGCCAGCAGCCCCAACTGGAAGATGGAGGAGAAGGTTGAAAGGAGGGTGGCTTGGCTGACAATATTTCTCTACAGGCTCACCCACAGCCAGTGCTTCAGGTGTTTTTAAAAATGCCACTTTAACATACGGAGGGCCCTTTAGAATTGTCCAGATGGTAGATATGGTTTTTTTTTTTTTTCAACCTTATGGTTTTCCTCACCAGCCTTCTAAAATGGAATATAAGCTGTTACTCGGAGAACAGTAAGGTGTGTTGAAAAGCCAAAGGACATTTCTCAATTATTTTAAATGAATGTGCCTACCACACAAATGGGGGAGGGATCAGTACTTTTCACAAGCGTTGCAAATAGTGAATATATATATATATATATATATATATATATATATATATATATATTCTGCTTATAATTCCAGCAGCCTTTCAGGAGATATAGCCATTGGGCCGAAGGTGTTACATGCGTGAGAAATGATCACTGGTCAAAATGACTCAAACGTCTCAGGCTAAAGCAAGTAGCATTTACCAAAATACTGGGCAAGATTTTTTCCAAAGATATGGAAAAAGTCCTCTAAGCTCCATAGCACATTTCCTGCCTGTACATGGGGGATGGGGAAAATAGGGGGGAGGGGATGAGAAAGAAGAGAGAGCAGGAGAACGAACAGCCTGGATTGATAATATTAATGGAAAGCCCAGGAGTAGATATTAGGCAAGTTATCCCACCAACACATACATAAGACACACAAGACTAGCTTGAAATAAACAAGGAGAATTGATTCGTAAATCATACTTTTGCATTCAGGAGCAATGGATGTCAATCAAACATGGATGACATTTGCTTGTCAATATAGGAATGATGGCTGGGAAGACAGAGACTTATTATATCAGGGCGAGAATGTGAAATGAGAAGCAGGAACAAAAAAGACTATGGCAACCAAACAAAACACTAACACCCTGGGCGACGATCTTGTCTGTGGGCTCCACATTGTGGACACCTCCTTCTCTGGTTCTTCTGCCTACCCTGACTCCACCCTATGGGTCTCGATCTTTCTTTCCTGCTTTCAGACTAAATAAGGTCAAATGAGCAGGCAGAAGGAAACAAAGATTCACTGATTCTTTTAAAAGAAATGTCAGTGGTTCCTGCAGGTCTTTCCTGGGAGAATCAACTGTGAGTGTCAGACAGTGGTGCTAAGCCTGGCCCAGGTCTCCACAGCTCCTCAGCCTGGCTGGTGAGGTGCTCCTGCTGCTGGGAAAAACTCCTTTCCACTTCTCAAACCTTTCACTTTTATTGCTTATGAATGTGTGTCTATATCTTGGATATAATTATACATGTATTTCAGAATATTTCAATTCACGTGAGCTACCTTATTTTCAGATGTTCAAGCAGCAGACACAATTAAGTTCTGTCCTGGACACAATGCCTATATTCCTAACACATCTTCTGGGTTGCTTCTCAAAACTCACCTTCCTTTTGGAGGACAAGGTGTTAAAAAGTATGGTGTCAGCAATGGAGAGCAGTGAGTTAATGACATAAACTGTTCTCATATCACCAAATTATCAAACTTGATGAGATCTCTTTATTGCTAAAGAGGGTTCGGGGGGGAGGGGGATACAATCGAGAGTTTTCTAATGATAGGATGGTATAAATAAATTCTCATAAAAAATCTCAGGATGCATGAAGTTTTCTCTTTGAAGAATGCTCATCTCATAAAGAAACCATGTATTTTGGAAACTTTCTCCCCCACCCTAAGATAACATAAAATACTAGTGGGAGAGTGGGAAGGGACCCTAGCAAGCCAGTCTCCACCTGCTCACTCTGCAAATGGTGAGACAGACACAGAGCTCAGAGCAGAGTCAGGCCATCCAATGCCAGTATAGCACACCTCTCTTTATTGAACTTCACAGATACTGCATTTTGTACACACTGAGGTTTGTGGCAACCACCAGGGAAAAGCTTATGACTCAATGAAGGCTCAGATAATCGTTAGCATGTTTTAGCAATACAGTATTTTAAATTAAGGTACGTATATGGTGGGGTTTTTTTTTAGATTAATGCACACTTAATAGGCTACAGCATGGTGTAAACATAACTTTTGTATGCACTGGGAAATCAGGGGATTCATGTGACTCACTTTATTATGATATTCACTTTACTGTGGTCTTAGAACCAAACCCAGAGTATATCCAAGGCAGCCTGTACACCCTGGTATTGGCACATCCCCCAACCCAGCCCCAGACCTATGGTACTAGTTCCAGTAAGTGAGGTTTTCCTCTTTCCTTTTTCTTTGATGCCAAAGCAAAGCTTGATTTTGCAAGTGAGGGCTCTACCATCTCAAAGTTCTGCCGAGGTTTGGAAAGGTGCTCAGTAGCCATCACCCCGTAAAGACTTCACCTCCCAGGTCACAAGGCTGACCCCGTCTTTCCGTTGAATGCACAAACTCAGGCAGTGCATGGACATTTTTATTTTTTTTTAGTGAAGTTTAAATTTTCGGTCTCCTTCCTTTCCTCTAGAAATGTCCCATCATGTACTTTGGAAGAAACTTTTCCCCTCACCCCAAGATTTTCAGGGATGACTGAGTAGTATGGCCGGGTACCACCGTTTTCCATGGCTTGAATTTCTCAGAAGGTTCTCTGGAAAGTTACTCATGCTTTAGCCCTGATTCTGACAGTTTGAATAAACCATCTGATATGGCATATTACTCATCATCTTTGCATGTATATAATAATAGAAAATGTGTCGATTAAAAAAATATTTGATTTTCTTCAGTCCTCACCAGAGAACCAAGCTCTCTCTCATACTTGATAGTAATAATTTTGGAAATAGACCTTAGAATCTAATTTTTCTTCATCGCACTTCCTGATCATTTATCAAGAAAACATCAGGCCCCACATTCCCTGGGCCTTTGGGACCCTTACATGATAAAGTCCAGCACAAAAACCCAGATCTGAGTTGGGTGACGATCCTGTGATCTCACCTTCCCTACACCACTTCTGTCTCTTTCGGAGAACTGAGCAGCTTTTAAGCAGCCGACTCCCACACAGACATGCACGGCCATCCATTAATCTTCATTGAGCACCCACTGGCAGCATAGCTCTACACTGGCTCTTCCTAAGCAAACAAATATTTAGTCATGAGAATTATTTCCAAATCCAGGAGCACTTAAACAGAAATAGTACTTCTATAACAGGAAAAAAATTTAACAAACTCAAGGGCTATCTAGAGAAACAGACAAAAAATATAAAAAATGGGACTGAATTAGCGATTTCTCCTTAATTTCTGGATCTGCAAAATGTATTTCAGAACAAACATTCCCTTTAACTGAAGAATTGTAGATTTACAGCCAGAAAGGGTCAGTCTGTTTGGCATTATGGAATCATCACCGGAAGCTTTGGAACTGGATGGGTCTTAATTTGAATCCTAACTTTCTCCTTTAGTAGCTATGAAATTTATTTAAATTCCCTGAGACTTGATTTTCTTTTCCATAAAATGGGCATAACACTAAAATCTAAATCATAAGGTTGTTGTGGCGACTGAGTTAGAGCATATCATTACAATGACGTTCAATGTATAATAAGAGCCCAAGAAATGTCAATATTCATCTTAGCATATTGTAGGAGTACTGAGTAGAGTGTATGTTCATAATTTGGATGGTAGAAACAAAACTTATTAATGGAAGCTAAAGCTAAAGGGTCAGACTTAAAATAAAGGTCACCAAATGGATAGTAAGTATTATGGACTTAGACAAAACTGGAAAGAAAACCCAAGTTCTTCAGGAGAATTGCCAATAATATAAAACAAGGCAGACAAAACTCAAAACAAGGATCACTTTCCCATCCTCTAAAGTAATAATAAACAGTTTCAAAGCAAGTTTGTTTCAATGTGCTGCAGTTTGATAGACACAGTTTTCAGATTTACAACCTAGTAGGATGCATTAGAACTTGCTTTCTGTCTTCTGGAAAGTTCCCTAAGTCAACAAGTTGCAAGTGTATTTAAAAATCACTGAAGTGGTCATTCAGAAACACTCCTGTGGATGATGACTTTCAACAAAGCAAACACACCAAAGAGGACTCTTTGCATAGTCAGCCAGAAGAGCAAGGGCTGTGAAGAAGTCCTAAGTCACAACCACACTCCGCAGGGAATTTTCAACACACCCTTGCCATAGAAGACAGTGAGTTAGGAGGCTAATGTGGCTGGTCTGTTGTCAGAAAATTATCAAATTAGCCAGATGGCAGTGGTAATTAGTACATTACATAAGATTAGGTTAAAACATGTGGATTTAAGTTGGTCTCAAATTCTTACCGGGATGGGTATGATATTAGATACTTCCTTGAATCTTTGGTCCTTTGATGCTGCAAGTACTCCAAACTACAGTAGTTCCCCTTCATCCAAGGTTTCCCTTTCTGCAGTTGCACTTACCTGAGCAGTCAACTGCAGTTTGAAAATATTAAGTAGGAAATTTCAAAATTAATACATTAAGTTTTAAATCGCACACCATTCTGGGTAACACCATGGCATCTCACACCAACCTGCTCTGACCCACCAGGACATGAATCATCCCTTTGTCCAGAATATCCACGCTGTACACACTCCCCATCCATTAAACACTCAGCAGCGTCTGTCTCAGTTATCAGAGTGACAGTCATAGTATCCCAGTGCTGGTGTTCAAGTAGCCCTGAAAGTAGCCTAACACTACTACGTCACAATGCCTACATCATTCATCTCATCATGTAGGTATTGCATTGTCTCACATCATCACAAGAACAGCACAATAAGATATTTTGAGAGAGAGAGAGAGAAACTACATTCCCATAACTTTTATTGCAGTACTAGAGTCCTGGTGCACAAAATTCATGCATTGGGGGTGAAGGGTCTTTCAGCCCGGCCTGTACCCTCTTGCAGTCAGGGACCCCTTGGGGGATGTCCACCTGCCAGCTTAGGCCCACTCTCAGCCAGGATTGGGCCTAAGCCAGCACTTAAACATCCCTCTTGCAGTCTGAGACCCCCTAGCTCCTTACCACCCGCTTGCACGCTGCTCCTTACTGCTTGGCTTGCAGCTTCTTAGTGCTGCCACGGAGGCAGGAGAGGCTCCTGAGCCCATGCTGCATTGAGCATCTGCCCCCTGGTGGTCAGTGTGCATCATAGCAACCAGTTGTTTTGGTTGTTCCACCATAATGGTTGCTTAGGCTTTTATTATATAGACTAGAAGCCCATTTCAGGAAGATTCCTGCAAGAATAGGGTTTCCTGAGCCGTAGCGAAGCAGAGAAGGGAGCGAAGCCCACCGAGGCAGGCTTTGCTCCCTTCTCTGCTGCCTTGCTTCCTCCCATCTCTGCTGCCTCGCTTCCTCCCATCTCTGCTGTCTCAGCTCCCTCCCTTCTCTGCTGCCTCACTTCCTCTCATCTCTGCTGCCTTGCTCCCTCCTGTCTCCACTACCTTGCTTCCTCCCTTCTCTGCTGCTTGGCTCCCTTCTGCAGCACTTGGCTTCCTTCTAGGCTGTCTTCAGTCTTCACTCCGCCTGTGTATACAAATTAACCGCCATCTTGGGTGGGTTAATTTGCATATAGTTGCTCTGATTGGCTGGTGGGCATGGCTTAGGTGTCTCAGAGTGATGGTTAATTTGCATATTACTCTTTTATTAGATTAGATATTGTTAATTATTGTTTTGTTATGAGTTTTATGGTTAATCTCTTACTGTGCTTAATACATAAACAGTGTCACAGGTGTGTATGTATAGGAAAAAACATAGTATATATAGGGTTAGCTACTATCAGTGGTTTCAGACATCCACTGGGGGTCTGGGAATGTATTCCCTGCAGACAACTGGATGGTCATGATAACTCTGTAATACAAGGTAGATCGAGGAATCTTAAAAACTAAAAGCAGCTGCCATTAGACTATAGGGAACTTTCAAGCACAAATATATGATGGAACACAGCTGAGAAGCTGTGCAACAGACAGACCTACTGGGTAGGCAGTGATAAGGACTATGGTAGTCTTAATGTTTTGTCTGATTTGTTTTGTCTTAAATGGCTAAATCATCATGTACCTGAGAGGAGATGTGACAGAAAGCCATCAACATCGCCAGACCCTGGCAAGAGCAGCTGATATTTCAGATTCTGGCTCTAGGAATAACTTAGCACAAACACCAAGTGACTCAGCCCCACTCCTATGTCAGTGTAACCCCAGAGCAACTCACCTTCAAATATGAGAAATATGTCCTGTGAATAAATACTGTGTCCTTTGGCGTTTTATATGTGAATAGACATATCAGCTTCTCCATAATACATTCACTCTCTCAGGTATAGTCTTAAACTATGCAAATTAGATAAAATTTGAAGCCATAATCCTAAAAATAAATTGTGGAGATAGCTTAGATTTGTAATAGAGTGGCGGTGGTGGGGGAAACAATTAACCAGGTGTAGGTAGTTGTAATGTTCAATATAAGTAATTGTATACGTTAATGTTTCCCATTGAATATAGTTGTAACAATTTCTAAGTTAATTAATTACTCTATTTTTGGCTCGGGGAAGTGGAAGAAGTAAAGTTGGTCCCACTTAGATCAGGGTTTTGTGTGTGTGTGTTTAAGTTTCTTTTCCCAATAGAGCTCTAGATACAAGTGGTCCTCCTTTCACTCGTCAAAGCCACCAAGGTTCTATGTTTTCAGCAGCCAACACAGTAAGACTCTGAGTGTGAGCCACTTCACAGACAGCCATCCTACTGGGGGGTTAGCCTTTTATCACCTGCTGCTACCTTGTTTGGACCAGTCTAGCAAGCCAGCAACTTCACAAGGGCTGGGAAAGCAGCCTAATTGTTTATTAGCAATGGCTATGAATTTTTGGTAAATCTTCATGAAATTGAATTTTTTGGTAAGTTTTTATGAAAGAAATGGCTAAGTTAGAGGGTTACCTTTCTATTATCCAATAGCTGCCATCATGTATTTATATTTATAATCTATCTATCTAGCTAGCTATCTAGCTAGCTAGCTATCTTTCTATGAGATTTCTTTTACATTTCCTCTAAAGGATTTGTTTTTGCGGGTGGGCAGAAGGTTTTAATAGCCAGATAATGAGAGCCCGATATGCATAATCCATGATGGTTTTTCTTTGCTGAAAACCACAAAACATGACGTTGGCATTCCAGGGCATATTTGTTCTAGAATCACACAGACCACTGATTGGCCCCCTTTGCTTGTTTCACCCAGGACTGAGTGTAGCATCCGTATGTTTTTTGGTTTTTGTGGGGTTTTTTTTAAGGCCTTGAACAAAGAAGAGAAAAAAATAGGAACTAACTAAAAGGAATTTTAGAAGTGTGGTGTTCTCAGAGAAAACTTATGCATTAGGTCTAAACTACATAATTAACTTTTTTTTCCAGAAATTCAGAACAATCAGAGAAAGCCCTAATCTGGTGTTTTATCTACTATTTGACTGCGCTAGAATGAATTCTCTGGATAAGTCGCTTCTATTATCTTCTCATCAATGTGTTCAATTTTTAATTCAATTTAATTCCATTTAAAACAAGCAAGAAGAGAAGTGGATTTGCTGTCTATTTCCTCTTCCTCCAGTCCCTTTCATCTCTGAAGGATCTCATTCATGGCATTTAAATCATCTTTCTTCAGCCCCTGATCTGAGCATGTCACCACTCTGTCCAGAAACAATACCTTTTTCATCTTCCACATGAACAGAAGGTACAATCACTTAAGCATGGGATGCCAGGTGCTGCACAACTTGCTACAAGGCCTCTTTAACTTCCCAGCCTTAATTTTCACAAATGATCACCTATTTACTCCATTGTCCCGTTACCAATGAATCATGCCTGAAATTGCATAGTCATGTCCCATTTTCCTCTTGCCTTCCCTCTACCCTTTCAACCTACCCCCGTCCTCTCTTCTCTCCTAATCTCCATATGTATCCCTCTTTCAAGGATCTACTGGAAGCCACCTTCTTTATCCCTCCCCCGAGAGTTCCCTGCCACCTGCGTCCCCTTCCCCCTCCTGCTGCATCTTCTTCCCAAATACAGTGTGTTCCACTTCCCTTACAGCCCTCCCCTTCCTCTGCTTTGTCAGAGGCTGTTGTCCTTACTCCTATTATTGGGAGGAATAACTGATCTTTTCATCTGTGGTTTCCCCCCCCCCCACACCCCCCTCACTCCTACCCATAGGCACTAAAGAAATGTTTACTAAGAGCTAAATACAAGTTTCTTGATTGAATTGTTGAATTGGGAATAAACAGCATCATTTTCAAAAAAAAAAACTCTTAAAGATATGACACTAGATATAGTGAACAGCCTGGGTTGCAAGATAGACATTTCCAAGGACTGAACACTCTTTATGCTGACTAAAATGTTAGATTAAGACCAGATTAGCATAGATTCCTCATTAAAAAAAGTAAAGATGAAAACAGAGGAAGAGCCTGTATAAGGGACAAAGTTTGAATGTATTAGGGACTTAGATGTCATGCCTGGTATGTGTTTACTATGCAGGAAGGGATGCCTGGAGACTGGATATTTAGGACCAGCTCCAGTAGTTTAAAAATACTATTAGATTTGTCTAACCACCGCCTTTTCCAGACAACATACAGCATGTGTATGGTGGGGAGCAGGAATTCGCCTGTGATTACTGACGGGGAATGCGAGTTCTTCACACACTTGTGCCCAAGAAGATGGCCATGTGAACTGCATAGGCCACAGGGGATTTCTGAGGGCATTGCTCCTCCATTTCTTTAAGGTTTGATGAAAAGTATTCTGTCTCTACCCTATTTACTTTTAAAAAATGGAGACAGCCCTAACTGATTTGGCTCAGTGGATAGAGCCAAATCCCAGGTTCGATTCCAGTCAAGGGCATGTGGCTTGGTTGTGGGCACATCCCCAGTGGGAGGTGTGCAGGAGGCAGCTGATTGATGTTTCTCTCTCATCAATGTTTCTAACTCTTTGTCCTTCTCCCTTCCTCTCTGTTAAAAAAAAAAATCAATAAAATATATATATATTTAAAAATGAAGACAACATATTTTTTTCTAAAATACAGAATGATTATATTAATTCTTTTAAACTTCCCCTATTCCCAAAGAAGTGGTTGAAATTTTCTACATGAAAAGAGAGAGAGAGAGAGAGAGAGAGAGAGAGAGAGAGAGAGATACAAAATAGTTCCCTTTAAAAAAAATAGGAGAATTAGATATGTGACTGAAAGAAAGGCTGGAGACAAGGGGGAAAGAACTGTGTAAGGGCGGAAGGGTGGTGCGAGAGTGAAAATCTGCCAATAGGGATGCAGAGGAAATGCCCGGCTAAAGACCTTCCCTTGACCAATCAACAGGGGCCACACGCGTTACCCCACCCACTACTTCCGGCCCTATAAATCCTTTGGTTTTTCCTGAAACCGGCACTCCCTCCCCGGTCGCGCCATTGTGCGGTGGGCAA
>PVJC01024443.1:0-25567 GCA_004026665.1 Murina feae | reverse complement strand
GTAAAAAAAAAAAAAAAAAAAAAAGAATCCACCTGTGGCCCTGACCTAACTCAGTTGCTTAGAGCATCATCCTGACGTGCCAGAGTTGCCAGTTTGATCCCCAATCAGGGCACATACAAAAAACAACCAATGAATGCGTAAATAAGCACAACAACACATTGATATTTCTCTCTCTCTCTCAAATCAATTTAAAAAGAACACACCTGTGAAATCATTATCACAAGCAAGGTAACGTATTTACCCTCCCGAAGTGTTCCCTATCCCTTTGTAAGCCATCCTTCCCATGCCTCCCAACACGAACTCCCATCTCCAGGAAAACACTACTTTGCTTTTGGTCACTACAGATGAGTTTACAATTCCTACAGTTTATGTAAGTAGAATCACACGGTATGTGCCCCTTTTTGTCTGCTCTTTAAAAAAAACCCTCAGTCTATCTATTGGTGTAGTGAGATTGATTCATGTGGTAACATGTATCAATAGCTCATTCTTTTTATTGCACACTAGCATTTTATTGTACATATGTACTACAATTTGTTTAGCAATTCATCTTTTGATGGACATTTGGATTGCCTCCAGTTTGGGGTGATTACAAAGAAGCTGCTTTGAATATTCATGTGTGAATTTTTGTGTGGACATAAGCTGTCATTTCTCTTGGCTAAGAGTTAAATGGCTGGGTCATATGATAGTTATATGCTTAATGTTTTAAGATATTGCCAACATATAGGACAGTTGACATCTTAATAGTATTGTCTTCTGATCCATTAACATAGAATACATATCACTTATTTAGGTCTTCTTTAATTTCTGTCAGTAATGTTATATAGTTTTAACTATACAGGTTTGCCCATTGTGTGTGGGGGTCAAATTATGCCACTTTATTGCTATTTTAAGAAATGCTCTTTACCAGTAAATGTTAATTTCTGACTGTTAATTGTTAGTATATATTGTCAGTATATAGAAATACAATTCAGTTTTGTATATTCATCTTGCATTTTAGTAACCTTCCTAAATTTATTTAATTATTTTGTTTTGTGGGTTCTTTTTGTTTTTTTGTGGTTTTTTTTTGTTTGTTTTTTTTTAGATTTGAGCTTCTTTTAAGACTGAGATATCAAATGAAAGTACTTTTTAACCCAACTGATGTCAATGGCATCCTATATAATAAAACCCTAATATGCAGATTAACTGAACATTCCACCGGTAGCTATGACACGCACTGACTGCCAGGCTGCCAACCAAGTTGGGTGCCAGCAGGAGCCCCCCAATCACCTTGCCGGTTGCCCCACTGATTGGCCCTGATCGCTGGCCAGGCCTAGGAACCCTACCCTATATATTGGTAGCAGTCTTAGATTTAAAAATTAAAACCTGCCAAGGCTACTCTAACACTGAGAAACAGGATGATGCAGCGATGACATGCATGGACTCTGGCTTGCACATTTTGTGGTCAGCCCTGATTCTGACACTTATAACTGTGTGACAAAGACAACTACTTAACTTCTCTCTGCTTCAGTTTTTCCACCGATAAGATGGGGAAATGGTACTACTGCCTCAGAAGGATCATGTTATTTACTACTTTTTATAATCAGGGCAAAGAAATGTAGCTGCCCATACAGCAGCAAGATGCCTTTCACCTGTATGAAAAGTATGGTCACTGGTGCATGGAGCGTCCTGCATTGTGAGAGGGATGTCTGACTGCCCGTTTAGGCCTGCCATCCCCCGAGGGGTCCCAGATTGTGAGAGGGCACTGGCTGGACTGAGGGAATCCACCCTCCCTCCTCATGCATGAATTTCATGCAACGGGTGTCTAAAAGTCTGTAAGATAACTAGTTTAGTTAAAAACATTAGTCTGGCTGTCAAAGTTTTCTAGACCTTAACCTGATAATGCTCTGATATTCTGACATATTTCCCCTAAATAAACAGAAACCATGTTAACACTCTTTATTAACATCCACCTTTTCAGATAGAATCTGGGCAGATATTTATCTCTAAAATAAAATTAAGTTGGTTACATCATAGTTTCATAGTTTTTTTTTTAACAATGAAGTAATTCATTATAGTACATGAAGACTTAATTTGGGTTTGGGTTTAGGTACAGCATCATGCTATATTTGATAAACACTAGGATTAATTTATCATTTAAGAAGAGAAAAACAGATAACATGTACAAAGAACAGAAAGCTACCAGGGTAAATTTTACCTGGTTCTTGGAAATATGTGGTTAATGGCCCTGGCTGGGTGGCTCACTTGGTTGGAGCATTGTCCCGGACACCAAAAGGTTGCGGATTTGATTGCTGCTCAGGGCTCTTACTTAGGTTATATGTCCCATGCTTCCTGGGGCACAAACAGGAGGCAACCCATCGATGTCTCTCTCTCTCAAATCAATAAAAACATATCATCGGATGAAAACAACAAATACATTATAATGATGACATGAGGGAAGAAAAATGGCTAAATGAAGATAAAGTATGATTTTTAAATTTCTGATAAAATAAGCTAGAACTTCTATAGAAAAATAAGAGAGAATCTATGTCATTGCATCACCAGATATATATATATATATAAAAAAACATTCACATAATTTTTGTCCAGTAAAATGCCAACAAAAGTAAAGGAAAAATATTTTTTGGTAGAACCCACTTTGAGGCACTGCCAAAGCTTAAATGTTCCAGAGGTGGCATTTGATGAACTCAAGACATAACCAGGTTAGATAGTCCCTAAAACTGCTGCTTTATGGTCCTTATTTATAAGATTTTCTATGTGTAAAATGGCATTAGTGAAAAATATGTGTTATTCAATATAAAATATCCAAGCAAATGTACCAATGGACACTCTCTGGAAATCATAAATACAATTCCAAAATAAGTGTTAAAGAAATGATTAGCTTAACTTGAGCCAACGTCATAGCTAAGAAAGTTAGCCAAAATATCTATGGTCTAGCAAGGTGACATTATACATAAAGAATGAAAAGCAAAGAAATATTCAATCTACTTACAGGAAGTCCTTGCTTTCCTGGTAGTCCCACTTTTCCAGGGTTTCCTGAAATGCCCTCTGTTCCTTGGTATCCTTGCAGGCCCTTTGGCCCAGGTAGGCCTGGGAACCCCTTGGTAATTAAAAATTGACTTGGATTATAAAGAGATACAGTACAGGTGATTAAATAACAAATGCCTTTATATTTATGGGTGGGGGAGTGTTGACATTTTTAATACCCCATCCAGGATAAATTTTCCTATTTCTTGGATTCCTTAATGGTTTACTCTTTGTTTTCAAAAGATCAGGCCACTGTCTTTAAATTCCCTAAATAAAAATGCCACGCTCATCAGCAATTTACTGTGTATCCTTTTCAGTTTTAGTGTAATTCTCTGGTATTTCTCATTGTGCAGCTCAGGCTTTACCCAGCTGTGAAGAAAAGATCAGCTATGTGCACCTGTCCGCTTAGGATATAGGCTGCCATTCACCATCTACAAAACCTCCTACTGTATTATTTTCCAAAGGAACAAATTATAGCTCTTTTTGTTGCCACTTTGAATTAGGTAATTATATGACTGAGTCGGAACAATTTGTTTCTACTCTTGGGCAACTGGATGTTATCTGTATGAATCGCTTATCTGAACATGTTATAATTTATGTTTATTTTCTACTTTTTTGAACCCAAAGCAGGTGGCTAGGGAAGACAAGCAGAGAATCTTTGCTAATAAGTCAGTCAACACATATTTGCCTGGTCAGAGGAGGAAACTGGTGGCTAAGATAAAATTAATTTTTGTTCTCTGATGAAAGACTTTTGTTTTTTCCCCCTAACACTTTCTATTTTGTTTTGTTTTTTTACCCAGGAGAATGAGAGGTTGAGTGCTTTAATTAAAATCCAGCTCAGTCTTTCTATTCACACTTGACAATCTCTGACCTTTCTCACCAATCACTTAGTCATGATTCCAAGTTCCCTAATTTTTAGTGGTTCACCATCAGAGAGTAGCATGAGTCCACAGAGAGGGCTCCATAGCACGGAAAATAGCATCCTTCCATTACAGAGACTTATATTTAAACAGCAAGCGTGGTTTTGAGCAAATGGTTATATTTTGTTTCTTCTGTATTCCTGCAGGGGCTTAACATTTTTCTTGAAGAAAATCTGATTTATCCAACACTTGTCATAATTGGCCCCAGACTCCTCTGCTTGCTAAAGTTGCTAATGCTATTAAGAAAAGCAAGAAAGATGCCAAAGGCTGGCTACTTACAGGAATACCCGGTTTTCCAGAAGCACCAGGAGCGCCTTTTTTCCCCAGAGGGCCCTAAAAATGTCAATCACAGTTGTTAAGTGATTGCAATAAATGTAATTAAACTTGAAGGCATAGAAAAGAACTCTGAGACCCGGATGCTACACGACAACAAGTACTGCCACTAGCTAGCTATATGTCACTGGGACTGCCATTTAAATAACCTGGGAGTCATTTTCTTCAACCTTAACTGGGAGAATTAGACCAGATCATTTATCAATTTTCATCTAGCTCCAAATTCATAGTTTAAAAATTTAAATCTAAGAAGGAACTGAGTAGATAATTTAACAAACACTTTTCAGGCAGGGCCTTTGTCTCTTTATTGAAAGTGGTTAAAGTACTGAATTAATTCAGCAGTAGACATTTATTGAGCATTTTCTGTTATGTGCAGGGATGCAAAGTAAAGTCTCTGACCACCAAGCCCTGACAGTGTAGTAACAGACATGACCTAATCAGCCTAAAATGTGCTATCTAGAAGCATAGAGAACATAGTTGTGAATTAAAGAACTGATATTCATTTCCCACGGAACTCCTTATTTTTCCATGTCTGAGACGTTTTAAATCCTAATTGATTCAGCAGCACTGGTCTGCCAGGATAGTTAGAAACGTTACTCTTGCAAATTATGACATTATTCTGATGATATCCTAAAATTATTTTAAAAAGAGAAATGTGGAGTAGAGTGACCTCGTTCACAAGTAATAAAAAAAGAGCCTATGATCATTACCACAATATTTCTCAGAAGTCATCAAAACTCACAGAGGATAATTCCACTAAAATGGGACGTTATTCAAATCTGAAGATGAATTATGCCAAAAATTCAATTTAATAACAATAAGAAAATAAAAAGATTACATTTTCTGAAAATGAGCTTGAGCATTTTAAGAAGAAGTAGTATATCTAGTCACAGAGAAAAAGAGCATTTTGTATGAGAGAAAAATCTATCTTTTAAAGAATTTGATAATGGGGAAATACATGGATCAAGTATTCTACTTCAAACTTTGAAACTAGTTTACTTGTCTTAAAAAGTCACTAATGTAAAGTTTTTCTAAGGGTAAGAAAACAAAAAAAATGTGATAGTTGATTACTTGGGTTTATTTGAAGTTTCTGGAACATATGATCCCTATGATATATATGTGACAACACATATATTTCAGAACACAATAAAGGCTTTAAAAATTTTAAAAATTCTGATTTCAGTTATCTTAAATAGCACTAATTTGGGACCTGGTGAATATTATGCTAAGTGAAATAAGCCAGTCAAAGAAAGACAAGTATCTCATCATCTCACTCATATGTGGAAGGTGGGGGTGGGTGGGTGGGAGAGAAGAGATCAAAGAACTTATATGCATTATGCATAACCCATGGACATATACAATAGGGTGGTGAAGGCCTGGGGCAGGGGGGTGGGGGGTTGCTAGGGGTGGGCTTCAAGGGGTCAATGGGAGAAAAAGGGACATATGTAACACTTTGAACAATAAAAATCTAAGAAAAGTAGTATATGAGGCATGATTATATTAAAATATGGTAGCCAGTGTGTTTTTCCCTTTATACTTGTTAATATATTTCTTTTTTATGCAAAAAGATAGATTTGTTCTAGATTTATAATTTTCAAAATAATCCTCTGAAAATCATGGCAGGTTATAGTTTGAGAAGAATACATTTTTTAAATACAAGAGACTGATATTTAAATATTAAAAGTCTATCTTAGAGTATTAAAAACCAAAGTTATAAGGGATTCAAGTCATAAAATTGATGCCATAAAGAAAAGATTTAGAAGAATTATATCAATGTAACAGAGGATTTTTCCTACCGAAGGGGATATAAGATCTTCAAGTTGGAAAAAGGTCAGAAGAGAAGCAAGACCATTAAATACCAACAGGTATGTCCCTAAGAAGAACCCTTTATCCCACTCTGCCCTTTAAGACTCATGGTGGGTAGAAACCATAATACCCCTGATAAGTTTGGGGATTTGGGCACAGAGATGATGGCCAGAGAGACAAATGTCCTCATTGAGAGTCCACATAAGCAATGAATAGACATTTCTGCATGAAAGGTCCAGGCCAATGGGCTTTAGAGGGTCTGAGTCCTGCAAGCACCCAACATGGTGTGGGGAGCAGCAGAATGTTATTTCTGTGTGGCCAAGGATATAGGCATGTGCTCCTTAGAAGCCCATCTGAGGAGACTTTGCACTTGAGACAAGAAAAAAAGCTATACGTGCTAACATGCCTCAAAGAATGTCTGCCAGGAGGGTCAAGGTACATGCCAATATAGTAGGACTATGGCAACTAGGAGCCAAAAGGATGATGTGAATTTCAGGGGATTCTAGTGTAAACAGATGATGACTGAAGATCAAGGTCACCTTCTATTCCTCTTCCTCACCCAGAATGTACCTGCAAACTTGACAAGAGAGCAAGCGGGGAAAACTCTAAAACAAATGCAGGACATTTGAGTGGATGGAGTTAAAGGCTGTCAAATCACTAGGTTTCTACCAATTAGGGTTTTACCACTAGATAGGATAGGCAGCCAGGACAATTGGTAAGTTCTATTGTAAGGAACATAAAGTCAATACTTTTAATATACCTAAATTTGTGGCAAAAGGTTCAGATATGCTACACATGTTTGTGAATCTTTTATTTCAAACATTCAAATAAAATAAATCAAGGAGCTTCACATATCATCGCAAACTGATTACATTTTGGGATGACCATTACATTGGGGATTATTTCAGAAGAGTTAAATATTGTGTACTACAATCTACATATATGGATCTGTCTGTCATCATGAAAACTAGAATGTTATTCAGATGTGGATGAGCAACAGGAAGCAGCTTTCAATAGAATAACACTAAAGTAAGACTAAAAATATTATTTTTAAAGTGTACTTTCCTACTTGTAATAGGACAATTGTGGCAAAATATCTCCATTGAACACAAGCATTTAACAAATAACAGAACATAATTTCTGCTCTTTTTATATGTTTAATTTAGCAAAGATTTCTTTATTATAATCATTGTCACCATAATTAAAAGGAAGAGGTCACCTAGAAAAACCACAATCATTTTAAATACATGAAGATCAATGAAGAATAGAACATTCACACTTGTTAACAAATTGTGCATTAAAAAAAAATCTTAAAGTTGAAATTGCTGGATAGTCATCCTACACAGAGGTGGTCTGCGTAGTACAGATTGTACAGATTGGGTCAAAGACAGAAAAATATGTTGTCATATAAGATGTTAGTAGATGATTAATTGAGTTGGTATCATTAGAAGGAAAAATAAGTCACTCTTCAATCCCCAGGAATCAAATATAATAAAGCTACAAGTATTCTATATTATGTTCACACTTAACTTACTTGTATTATTCTTTTTAAATGTAAGTACATCATAAATCAATAGGCTTTTTTGTTCTTATGATAGGAAAGGGAAATGAATTTTATATGTAGTCTTATGAGTGCATGAAAAAATGTTGCTTTCTTTTTTTCTGGCTAGCTTTGAAAAATCCAATCATCCATTTGAAATTAGATCCATTTAAAATAGTTTCCTATTCATTGGGATTGCAACCAGTTCATAGACCACTAGAGAAGGTAGTCTGATTCTTTGGAAAACAAACATTTTTAAATGTGTCCAAACCCTCGCTTGTTTGCTTGATTTTATTTAAATGAAGCTGAGCCTTTACCTTGATATTTTGCTGGCTCTAACTTGTGAGAGGGCTTTAAAATGCCAGTGTAAATGCAGTGAGTTAGGCAAGAATTAAAATCTCTGTCTTTTTTTAACCAAGAAATTTCAATCCACTAAAATCTGGAATTTGTTTTATGAGAAAAATAAGATTTTGGCTTGAATTTAAGTCTTTGAAAGCCATTATAAGACAGTTTACTACATTTGCATTACAAATGTTTCAAAATATGTAGTGGGTTCTGCAGTTGATTTTGACTTACTCTAACTTTTACTTTGTAGTTGTTCACAGTCTCATGTCTGAGAGTCCAAATGAATGAATTAGTTGGTTAAGTAAAAGGTATCATATTTTACTTAATTTATAAACTGTTTTAAAGTAATAGAGGCTTTTATATAATAACATGAGTCAGGAAGTAAAGTTTCTGGTGTTGGTTCTGTTGGTAATTAGTTCTGTGATATTAGGCAACTCACAATCTTTCTGGGACTTAAATTTCTTCATCTGGAAAATAAGCAGCTCGTTCACATGAATTAAAGAGGCCATTTCCTAATCTAAAAAACCCCCAAAACCCATAAATTTAAAGGTTTGCAAAAACAAGATGACAGCAACGGACAGGATCCACTTGACCAATGAAGGTGTCCTTAAGTAAATAATAGAGTCAATGATTATTCTTGTAACAACTATTACTATTTTACATTCAGGAGGTCTTTTAATACAACCTTGCACTGCATGCAAACATTACCCAAAATAGGAAATAACTAGGTCTCCTGTGTTACACAGATTTTAAACCATGGCTCCTTAGCACATTTTAGCTCTGATACCCAGGAAGAGATGACCACGTAAGCTGGAGGTGTAGTTGTCTAGAAAAAATATTTGATTTTCATTGGCACAATCTTAACAGACATTAAAAAACATCAAAAAATGTGTTCTTCCTGAGATATGTCAAAAAGAAAACATTGAGGATATAGAAGTACTAATTGTAAAAGATTAGCAGAATCAAACCTTGGGAAAGCGTTTGCATTCGTAGGCATTTAATACAAATATAGAAAGTTATGTAAAAGCAGTAGCAGTGTTCTAGGTTCACAGATTTTTTCCAAAACTTTTCCCTTTTTTAAAAAATATGTTTTTATTGATTTCAGAGAGAGGAAAGGAGAAGGAGAGAGAGAAAAAGGGAGAGAGAGGGAGCAACATCAGTTATGATGAGAGAGAATCATTGATCAGCTGCCTTGTGCATTCCCCCTACTGGGGATGAAGCCAGCAACCAAGCATGAGCCCTGATTGGGAATTGAACCCTGACCTCTTGGTTCATGGGTCCCTGCTCAACCATTGAGCCACATCTGCCAGGCACTGTTCCCATTTTGGGTATTAAAAATTTTAAGTGATTGAGAAAAATGCATTCTTTTTTGTTAAGAGTTGCCTTCAATGGGATACTTATTATTTATTAGTTCTTATTTATTAAGAACCTGACTAGAACTACTAGGTAGATGCCAACACTATTCAAAATGGCTTCAGGTGAGGGAATACCTATGTAATATTAGATTCAACCCATTTAATTACTTAGTCTCACAAGTAGAAAACATAAGTATGGGTGAAGGCTGCTTAAAATATTAGGAGAGCCCTGACTGGTTTGGCTTAGTGGATAGAGCGTTGGCCTGTGGACTGAAGGGTCCCAGGTTTGATTCCAGTCAAGGGCATGTACCTTAGTTGTGGGCACATCCCCAATGCGGGGTGTGCAGGAGGCAGCTGATCGATGTTTCTAACTCTATCCCTCTCCCTTCCTCTTTGTGAAAAAAATCAATAAAATATATCTAAAATAAAAAGATATTAGGAGAAACAGGGTCTCAAATTCATTACTTTTTAAAATCTATTCTCCTATAATTTATTGTTAAAATAAAGTACATTTTATTAAGAATTTAATTTAAAATCAGAATGCCATGAAAAGCAGGGCAACAATGACCTGATGGTACAAATTACACAGCCAGTTATTACATATGGTTGAGGCAACATCTATCAGTGTGCAGGGAAAGAGATGGCTAAATTCAATGAGCCAACAGACTTTTACTTTGCTGGACAACAAATAATTGATTTCTCTTACGGAAAAAATATTTTAAACCAATTGTAAGTCTGATCCCAAGGATGCCCCTAGCTTACTAAAACAAATGGGTGTGATGTGTCTCACTCTGCAATGCTGGCTGTAAGGCTTGTATTTCTGCTTGAAATCCCAAGGAGATACAATAAGTTTGGGACAATCTTTGGCAATTTTCACAAAGCCAGAGTAGTCAAAACACATAAATTAATCAATAAGTCCATGTTTCAATTCAATTACTGACAAATACTCTGTTTAGAACCCAACAGTGATCCTTGCTCTGGAAGGAAGAATAATCATTAAATGACAACGAACAGCCATTTATGCCCCCTGTGCTTTCTCAAGTCAACAAAACATTTCAGTTTGACTTACACAATTTCACTTACTTCAGATCCTCTCTCTCCTTTCAGTCCTGGTTCACCTTGGTCACCCGGCTCACCCTTGAACAGGAACCAAAATAGAAACCACACATGAAGGAGAGACTAAGGTATGTTAACATTATTATTTTTAAAATATCAGATTTATTACGAATGCTTTCAAAACATACTGGAGGCCCTTGTTGTCCAGTGGCACCTCTTGGTCCTGGTACACCCATGTGACCCTAGGAATAGAAAAGGTTATATTACTAGATTAAACAGAGACATGTGACTTAGAGAATACGTTAGTATCATTTCAAATGGTAGCAAGATGTTTTCAAATTTAATTTAAATATCCAAGAGATTATGATTCTCTCTTGTCAATATTATAGAACATAATGGCCACTGGGTATGATGGTGACTGAGAAAGAGTGTAGAGTTTTGTGTGTGTGTTTTTTTTTTTCATGGAGATGAGTGTAATGGGTTGAATGGTGGCCCACTAAAAGATGTCTATGTCCTAATCCCCAGAACTCGTGAATGTGATCACATTTAGAAAAAGGGTCTTTGCAGATACTGCTAAATTAGGATCTGAAAAGGAGATTATTTTGGATTATCCATTGTGGAACTAAATCCATTGATAAGCGTCCTTATAAAAAACTAGAGGCATAGAGCTTGAATTCATGCACCAGTGGGGTCCCTCGGCCTGGCCTGCGGGATCAGGCCGAAACCGGCTCTCCGACATACCCCAAGGGGTCCTAGATTGTGAGAGGGCACAGGTCAGGCTGAGGGATTCTACTGGTGCACAATCAGGGCTGGGGAGGGACGCGGGAGGTTGGCCAGCCAGGGAGGGACCGCAGGAGGACTCCAGGGTGTGTTTGGCCTGTGTCATTCAGCCCTGATAGGCCAGGCCCAGCAGCAAGCTAATCTACCAGTCAGAACAAATGCCCCCTGGTGGTCAGTGCACATCATAGTGAGTGGCTGAGCAGCCTTAGTATATCGTTAGCATATTATGCTTTGATTGGTTGAATGGACGACCAGATAATCAGACACTTAGCACATGAGGCTTTTATTATATAGGATTATATAGGATATGAGAGAGCAAGAGTGAGAGTGAGAACTAGAGCAAGAGAGAGAGACTGAGAGAGAAGCAACAAAGGAGAGGACCATGTGAAGGCAGAGAACTGGAGTGACGCAGCCACAAGGAAAACAAGGAACATTGTCAGCCACCAGAAACAGGGAAAGGCCAGACAGGATTCTATCCTAGAGCTTCAGGAGGGAGCATGACCTTGTTGACATCTTGATTTCCAATCTCAGGATCTTCAGTACTATGGAAAAATAAATTTATGTTGTTTTAAGCCACACAGTTTTGGTAATTTTGTTATGGCAGGCTCAGGAAACCAAAACAGCAAATAATAAAAGGAATAAAGAGCTTGAGAACAAATTTCTGTTTTCAACCTGTTACCACTGTGGAAGTGTGCTACAGTCACCATTGTTACAAAAAGTTCAAAGCTGTTTGGATAAATTTACTGGGTTCAAAGCTGGGAGCCTATATACATCAAGTGATCGACCTTCAGCAACCTGTCATCATCCTAGTTCTCCTAAGAAGGAATGCTGACCTACCACATTGCCCTTTCTAGTGTGTAACAGAAGCTAGCAACAACCCAGGGCCATTTCAGGTGAGAGTTATGCGTAAAGAATCATGCATATAATCTCTTCTATCCCCTTTCCTACTATCCTCTTCACTTCAGATTTTTCTTTCTAGTCTCTTCCTAGTCTTTTATTCAGAAAAAAAAAAAAATGCCATAGGAAAGTCAGCAGGCTCATCTCCCTTTTCTGAGCTAGGAGGAGAAATGACTGCACACATAGGCTACCAATGTTTATTCTCACAGAAAGAGCAATTGAAGCCTTCTTGTTTGCATTCTGTGAGGCAAATGTTTATGGTTTTAAGATTCAACTTCCTGATAAAGGAACGGAATCGTGTTTAAGGGTGTAAACAGTGGCAAGAGAGAAAGGCTAGTTTGGAGAGCTTTCTATAGCAGATGGTCATAACTACAGAGAAAATCATTATAACATATGACCCTTACCAGCAAAACATGAGCAGAGTCAGCAAATAACAGAATCAGGGCAATCAAGAGGGAGTCTGGTACGGGTAAATATGACTATTACAGATCACTTACCAAACAGGATTCAGGAGAGAAGTGATTAGTAAAAAGCTGGAGTTACAGAGTGAAGTGAGAGTGAGCGTTACTATGATGGCCAGTTATGGTTTGGCCACCACTCTTGTCTGTATTTTTGCGCAGAGCTTTTTAGAATGAGCACATAGAATAGCTAACTGTCGCTTTTGGCTTTGAGAAGTCTGGATACAGGTCTCACCCAAAACAAACTTGCTTCTAGGAGTTTCACTATAATCCTTCTGGTCTTTTCAGTTCTAATAAATATTGACAAAGATCACTTTTTCTGCAATGGCGAATATTAAATATATTGAAGTAAATATTATTATAAAGTTCTTGTAGGCAAAGTTATGGGAAGTGATTAATTTTGCCTGTTATTGGGTGGGAGTAGTTGGATGGCTGAGGGGAGCTTGAAGAAGATTTTATAAAGGAAGTGATAGTAAACTGAATATTGAAGGATGAATGTTCCAGACGATAAAGTAAAAGGATGACATTCTGGCAGGGGAAACATCACAGGGGAATAAATGAAGGTTCATCTGACAGAACATGCTAAACAGAGAATGGATTTGCGATGGCTACAACTAGGGATATGGATAGGGATATTAAAATAATTTGGGTAAAAAGTACTTAAGCCTAAACTAAAGCAGGGCAAGGTGGCAAAATACAGATGCAAAAAATCCTAAAAAAATATTAAGAAAAAACACACAAAAATACATTTAAAAAATAATACATCATGATCAAGTGGGGCATAAAAATGGTTCAAGATATGCATATCCATTAATGTAATGTACCACATTAACAAAAGAAAGCACAAAATCAGAGATGCAAAAAATTTGATGATACAACATCCATTTATAATTAAAACACTAGACAAAACGGGTATAGAAGGAAGTACCTCAATATAATAAAGGCCACCTATGACAATCCCTCAGCCAATATCATATTCAATGGTGAAAACTGAAAGCTTTTCCTCTAAAATCAGGATACCTGCTCTCACTACTCTTCTTAAAACCTAGTTCTGGAAATCCTAGCTAGATCAATCAGGCAAGAAAAAGAAATAAAAGGCATCAGAAATGGAAATAAAGAAATAAAAATGTCACTTTTTGCAGATGACATGATTTTGTATTTGGAAAACCCTAAAAACAACACCAAAAATATTAGAAATAATAAACAAATACAGTAAAGTCGCTGGATACAAAAATCAGTGTACAAAAATCCACAGTTTTTCTATATACTAACAATGAAATTTCAGAAAACAAGTGGAAAAAACACATACAATTTCTTTTGCAATGCAACTAAAAGAATAAAATTCAGAGGAAAAAATTTAACAAAGAATGTAAAAGTACTACATACTGAAAATTACAAAGCATTATATTAAAAAAGACAGAAAAGACACAATAAAATGGAAAGATATTCTGTGTTCATGGATTGGAAGAATCAACATAGTTAAAATGGTCATATTACCCAAAGGATACATATATTTAATGCAATTCCCATCATCAATATCATTTTATTTTATTTTATTTTATTTTATTTTATTTTATTTTATTTTATTTTATTTTTTTAATATATCTTATTGCTTTTTACAGAGAGGAAGGGAGGGTGATAGAGAGTTAGAAACATTGATGAGAGAAAAACATTGATCAGCTGCTTCTTGCACACCCCTTACTGGGGATGTGCCCACAATCAAGGTATATGCCCTTGATCAGAATCAAACCTGGGAACTTTCAGTCCGCAGGCTGACGCTCTATCCACTGAACCAAACCGGTTAGGGCTCAATATCATTTTTTAAAGAAATAGAACAAAAAATTATCAGATTTATTTGGAACTAAAAAAGACCCTGAATGGCCAAAGCAATCTTGAGAAAAAGAACAAAGCTGGAGGTATCATACTACCTGACTTCGAATTATACTACAGAGCTATGATAATCAAAACAGCATGGTACTGGCAGAAGAACAGACACATAGAACAGAGCTGACACACCAGAAATAAAACCACATATATATGGGCAAATGATTTTTGAAAAAGGATCCAAAAACACATGATGGAGAAAAGAAAGTCTCTTCAAGAAATGGTGCTGGGAAAATTGGAAAGCTACACACAAAAGAATGAAACTAGGCAACAGTTTGCCCCCATGTACAAAAATTAACTCAAAATGGATCAAAGACCTAAATATAAAACCTGAAACAATAAATTACATAGAAGAAAATATAGGTACTAAACTCACAGAGAGATTTTATGAATTTGAGCCCAAAGGCAAGGGAAGTAAAGGCAAACATAAATAAATGGAACTATATCAAACTAAAAAGCTCTGCAAAGCAAAAGAAACTGCCGACAAAACAGAAAGACAACCAACCAAATGTGAGGTGATATTTGCGAACAACAGTTCTGACAAGGGGTTAATATACAAATTATAAAAAGAACTCATACAACTTAACACCAAACAAACAATTCAATTAAAAAATAGGCAGAGGACCTGAACAAATACCTCTCCCAAGAAGACATACAAACGGCTAATAGATATGTAAAAAAATGTTCAACTTCCCAACTACAATGAGATACCACCTCAGACCTGTTAGAATGGCTATTATCAAGAAGACAGGTAATAACAAGTGTTGGAGAGGTTGTGGAGAAAAAAAAACTCTCAGTCACTGCAGGTGGGAATGTAGACTGGAATAGCCACGATGGAAGACAGTATGGCAGCTCCTCAAAAAGTTAAGAATACAGTTACCATATGAGCCAGCAATCCCTTAAACACATTTACTTGCAAAGATATATGCACCCCTATATTCATCACAGCATTATTCACAGTGGCCAAGACATGAAGACAACAAAGTATCCTTTTGATAAAAAAGATGTAATATTTATACTCTGGAATACTACTCAGCCATTAGAAAAGATGAAATACTGCCATTGTGACAACATGGATGGACCTTGAGAATATTATTCTAAGTGAAATAAGTCAGTTAGAAAAAGCTCAGAACCATATATGGGATATAAAACTGAAACTCATAGACACAGACAGTAGTATGGTGATTACAAGAGGGGAAGGGATGGGGAGGAATTAGTGTGGGGTAAAGGGGGTCAAATATATGGTGATGGAAGATGATTTGACTTTGGATGGTGGGCACTCAATGTAATATACAGATCATAAAGTTGTACACTGGAAACCTATATATCTTATTAACTAATGTCACCCCAATAACTGTAATCTAATCTAATAAAAGCATAATATTGAAATTGACCATCCCTTTGGGACGCCTAAGCCATGCCCACCAGCTAATCAGAGCGACTGTATGCAAATTAACTCAGCCAAGATGGACACTGCCATTCAGGGAGCTGAGTAAACAGGATGGCAGCATCTGTTGCAGCAGGAGTGACACTGTTCGCGGCCGGCTGGCCTTCTCTTGGCTCTAGGCAAGAACATATTTGCAACATTGTCTCAATCATAGAAGCCTCAGGAGCTGAGGCAAACAGCAGGCCGGGCTGACTACTAAGTGCAAAATTGTTTCATTTTAGAAGCCATGAGCTGAAGCAGAGGAGGTTTCATTAACTGCCTAAGCCTCAGCTTAAAGGAAGAGTATCAATTATAGAAGATAAACAAACTGCAGAAACCTGCTTCCAGCCAGCCTTGCTGGGACATTGGGTCAATGGGAGCTGTGGGCAGCCTGAAAGCCTGAAAGCAGTCCTCAGCCCGTCACCCAGGCTGGCCACACCTCAATGGGGTGAGGGATGCCACTGGGAGACTTGGCCAGCCTGCAAACAGCCATAAGCCCCTCACTCAGGCTGGCCAGGTACCCCAGTAGGGGCCCAAAACCTGAAGGGACTGTGGGAAGCCTGAAAGTCTGAAAAAGGCCCTCAGACCCACACCCAGGCTGGCTACATCCCAATGGGGTGAGGGATCCCATTGGGGGGCTTGGCTAGCCTGCAAACAGCCATCAACCTCTCACTCAGGCTGGCCAGGTACCCCAGTAGGGACCCAAAACCTGAAGGGGCAGTGGGAAACCTGAAAACAGCCCTCAGCCTGTCACCCAGGCTGGCCACACCCCAATGGGGTGAGGGTTCATGCTGGGGGGCTTGGCCAGCCTGCAAACAGCCATCAGCCCCTCACGTAGGCTGACCAGGCACGCCAGCAGGTGGACATCCCCAGAGGGGTCCCAGACTGCGAGAGGGCACAGGTTGGGCTGAGGGACCCCTCCGAGTGCACAAACTTTTGTGCACCGGGCCCCTAGTAAAAAATAAAATAATAAAACTTCTCTAAAGGAAAAAAGAAAAGCAAACATTTGAAAAATGTAACCAGCAGCTACAACAGAATAACCTAACTCTAAATGAAGCATAATTCCCCTAAGTGAATCAAACTAGTGTTTGGGAAAACCTGGCAGGAAACAAGTGTGAATATTCATGAATTTTATATTTCTAAGCAATAAAATTAATGTGGTCTGGCATGAGACAAATGTTTAGAATTAAACCATCAGCAAAGGGTAAAATTCTCTCTAAAGGCTAGGGACAGAATAAGACAGACTAGCACAGAACAACACAGAAAGAAAGATGGGGTTCAAAGCAGGATAGGAAACATCCCCAATTGAAAACTTCATTGGCAGTATTTTTGGAATGAGAAGGGGAAACAGATTCCAAAGTGCATGGAGGGAAAAGTTCTCCTCTGATGAAGTATTGCTGAAGGGTATGTGACTATCTAGAAGAATGGGGCCAGGGTTTTCTCTTTTGCCAGCCAGTGAAGAGATTCTTTTCTTCTCCCAGTAGAACAGTTAACCGTTTGCCAGTAAATATGCTGATTTAACTACCTAATGGTTTGTAGTTGGTAGAGGCCAAAAAAAGATATTGCAAGAACCTGATTTTCCTAAAAATGTGAGAAGTCACAGCGAAAGCTAAGAAAGTTTAACCTTCTCAAATTATGCTGGAAAGCAGTGGGTTGGTGTCGCAACCCCCCCAAAAAACTAATTTTAAGTAAACCCACTGGATTCATTGAATTAGGAAACACTTGTAGATACAGAAGTTATATAAACTGGAAACAGAAGATAGTCATCACCACAATTTCACAAACATTTAGAGCTACTTTCAACATTTGCTTCAAAGAGAGTTTGAGGAAGTAAAAGTTGTTCTTTCAGATTTCAGGCTTGAGAAAAGTCAGTTCATTAATCATAGTTATTTACATGCTAGCTATCCACTTAATCTGGCTAAGTCTTCCTTTCAGATGTGGAGGGAAAGGGGCCACATAGCAAACCTGACAAACTCAGAGGAGGCCTGTATGGCAGTCTTACAAACTCAGAGGCTGTAAGTAACCACAAAGAATGGTTTGAAATGAAAACTTTTTAACTAAAAGCAGTTTGTGGTGAGTAGTCATGTCCTAGGCTAGAAATGTTCCCTGACAAAGGTCAATTTCCACCTTAACTAAGCCTGTCTGTTGTCATTTTGCAACTATAATAAAATACCTTTGGAATGTCAAAATATTTTTCTTTTTACTGGACCCTTCAAAGCACAGGCACTGCTCAGCTCCACTGAGATGACAAACGGCCTGATGGTTAGTGAGCTGATGGCTGCCACCTAGCCTGTGCCCATCTGTGTGAGAGAAGAATGTGTCTTATCATTTCACTTTTTATCCAGTGCCAGAGGTTCCTGTCTTTGCCGTTGCTTTCTCCTGCCCCCACAGTCTATGACCAATGGATTTCATGTAACCCACTTGCGTCTCCTCTTTTGATTAAAATAAGGTGCAAAACTGCTATTCTCTGCAACTTTTCAATCTGTTGAGGTTTTGCTTCGTGACAATTGTCCTCAGTTTGGCTCAGCCTGAGTGAGAGGTTGATGGCTGTTTGCAGGTTTGAATGTTTCTTATGTTGACACAGACAGGATCACAAATATTTTATAGGAAAGAGGGGTATGTTGGATAGAATATCCCATCATTCATTATTAAAAATGAATTATGGTTATGTACATACGATGTACTATTATTTATGGACTGAGAACAAGGCATTATACAAGAAAAAAAGAAGTCATATGCAAAATTGAAAAGTTAAACTACCTACATGTGAGAAGTGGTAAGCAAAAAAATTTGCAACAGATGGTAAGATTTTTGTGTTGAATGACTTCTATAAACAATACATATTCTAGGATTACACAAGAGGGAGAGATTGCTATTAGAATGGGTTAAGGGAAGAGGGAGTTTGAACTAGATTATAAAAAAATAGATAGGATTTATGTAAGTAAAGATTATATAATATTGTGGACAAGCAGAGAACGTTGTGAGCAAATAAATAAGACAGGAAGTATAAAAAGAGAGTTAGCAGATTTTATTTAGCAACTGACATAAACTGAAAGGGAAAAGATATAAAGCAAGAATACAGAACACCTTCAAAACAATTGAGCTAATAAAAAAATGACACTGAATAAACTCTAGTCTAATTTTGGCTGATTAAATTAGTCACGTAAAGTCCTTCTAAGAATGGATGAGGGTAAGAATTGAGATAAGGCTTGAGAACATTAGGACTTTCACCCATCCATCTGACAACTTTTTATTGAATTCCTACTATATACTAGGAGCTTTGTGTTCTAAAAATTGGGAATATAATAATGAAAAAGACAGTGTTACACTCATGGGTCTTAAATTTTGGTGGTGGGAGATGGATAATAAACACCCCCCACAAATATAAAATAAGATATTATAAATAGCATTAAATGTCATAAAGGATAAACAAGTAATATGATAGAAAGTGTTGGAGAGAAAGGGCAGTTAGAGCAGACTCTCAGGGAGTAACATTTCAGCTGACATCTGAAAGATGAAAAGAAAGCAGCAATGGGAGGAGATGATTCTAGAAAGAAGGAGTAGAAAGCACAACTTCTAGGATCGAAAAAACATGACATTACTAATTATCTCAATGATGCTTATTTTAATTTGAACCTGAGCCGAGCAGCAGAGAGCCCTGTTCAGACGTAGAAGCGAGCGAGGTGTGGGATTTGCAGTGATTACCTTATATCCCTCTTCTCCAGGCTCTCCTCTCTCTCCTTGTTCCCCCACTGGACCCTACAGAGACCACATGCAAAAACAATCAATCTCAGAGCTGGATCTAAAAATTTGTAACCAAATGAATAACAAATTTATGAAGTTCCATTAAGTAATTTCAAAGAATTGAATTTCAAATGACACAAAGAACATCATAAACATTGAATTTTTAAAGAGATTGTCATGATTCTGCTGGAAAAAATATTTTTAAAATGAAGTATAAATAAATATAAATTTTCAGAAATGTTGAGAGGAGATTTGACTTTGGGTGGTGAACACAATATAATATACAGATGATATATTATAGAATGGTACACCTGAAACCTATATCATTTTATTAACCAAAGTCATCCCAATAGAATCAGCAAAAAATAAAAAAGTATTCTCCAAATAGCATTTAATTTACATAAATGGTATTAGAGTATGAAAAAATATAAATATTCAGATGAATTAAGTATGTTATACATGATGTCAAAATTACTTGCATTCTTACGTAATTTAAGATGATTAAACAAGATTTAAGCAGGACCACTCAGTCATTTAATTTCACTTATATACTTTACAGTTCTTAATCATTAATTATATTATTTATTCTCTAATCTGTGAAATTTAGAAATCTTAAGACACAAATTAACCTAATAAACACTATACTTATTAATTTTAATCCTTAATATAAAAACTAATCTAATAAACTCATATACTTCTAACTTTTCTAAAAATGTCTAATATAAAATTTTTGATGTGATAAGTTGTTCAAATGATCTAGTCTAAAATGCACTTAAAAATCAATTATCATATACTAGAACGTATTTTCTGAAAAGAAACTCAGATTAAAATTAGTTGGGAAAACCATACAATTTATTCTGAACTATTAGTTGATAAACTTTAACTTATTCCTTTGTGGAAAATAAAGATAATAGACATAATGTAAAACCCATGATCTTTAATTCTGCTTTTTAATTATTTAGAATCTTGTTTAAATTTCCCATTTGTCCCATGTGCACTAGTTAAAATCACAAGTGTTATGTTAGACTTTTAATATATTTATTAAATTTTAGTGACATTCTTAAATCCTGGCAAAGCTGAATCTGGGGAAAAGAAGTACTACTATACTCCATTTACCCATACTTTTCCATTTGCTTATAAATTTCTGCATTATTTCCATATTTTTTCCTCTCAGAGGATTAGAGCCTTCTCTTTTAATAAAGAATCTTATATATTCTTTAAAAAATTTTTAAAATATATTTTTATTGATTTTAGAGAGGAAGGGAGAGCAAGATGGAAACATCAATGATGAGAGAGAATCATTGATTGGCTGCCTTCTGAATGCCCCCCACTAAGGATCGGGCCCACAATCCAGGCATGTGCCCCAGACCAGAATCAAACCTGAGACCCGTCAGTCCACAGGCCAACACCCTATCCACTGAGCCAAACAAGCTAGGGTTTATATATTCTTAAAGATAAGTTTGCCTCTAGGCACACAAAATAGCTTGCTTTAATCAGAAAAATTCTAGAACTTTTCCTTTCTATTTCTATAACAATGTATAACTTTCAATAACCACTAAAAATCCAGTTCAAAATATCTGGAGTGACTACATATTCTGATCTTTCTGCTTGAGGATTCTTTTTTTTTTTAAATATATTTTTATTGATTTCAGAGAGGAAGGGAGAGGGAGAGACAGACAGAAACATCAATGATGAGAGAGAATCATTGATTGCCTGCCTCTTGCATGTCCCCTACTGGGGATGGAGCCCGCAACTCAGGCACATGCCCTTGACCGGAATAAAACCTGGCATCTTTCAGTCCACAGGCCAATGCTCCATTCACTGAGCAAACCCAGCTAGGGCCTGAGGATTCTTTTATCCTATATGATATCATGTGAAAACTGGAAAATTTAACCAATTATATTTATTTCTGTCAACTAAGCATTCTTATTTATTCACCTAATCATCTACAATAGCTATTTTTGTTTGTTTGTTTGTTTAAAGTCTTACATATGTCTCATTTTACCCAGATTGGACCTATCCCCCCACCACTCCCACCCCTGAGGGCAAGCCCCCACTGCCCCAGTGTCTATGTCCATTGGTTATGCTAATATGTATGCATACAAGTCCTTTGGTTGATCTCTAACCTCACGCACTTCCCCTGCCTTCTCTCTGAGTGCTACCTTTTATGTAATTAAATTATGTAATTACCTTTTATGTAGGTAAAAATCTTCTGTAAATTATGTAATTACTTTTTATGTAGGTAAAAATTCTGTTCAGTGCTACCTTTTCATTGGATCTATTTTTGTTCATCAGTTTATGTTGATCATTATATCCCACATATGAGTGAGATCATGTGATATTTATCTTTCTCCGACTGGCTTATTTCACTTAGCATAATGCTCTCCAGTTCCATCCATGCTGTTATAAATGGTAAAAGTTCCTTCTTTTTTATAGCAGTGTAGTATTCCATTGTGTGGATGTACCACCGTTTTTTAATCCACTCATCTGCTGATGGGCACTTAGGCTGTTTCCAAATCTTAGCTATGGTGAATTGTGCTGCTATGAACACAGGGTGCATATATCCTTTCTGATTGGTGTTTCTGGTTTCTTGGGGTATAGTCCTAGAAGTGGGATCACTGGGTCAAATGGAAGTTCCATTTTTAACTTTTTGAGGAAGCTCCATACTGTTTTCCACAGTGGCTGCACCAGCTTGACTTTCCACTAACAGTGCACAAATACAATAGCTATTTTTAAAAAATCATTGTTATAGTCAGTCCTTAAAATGCTTAATTAGGAGACTGTAGATAAGTGATCTTTAAAAAGTATTAGTTCTAAAAACTGGTTAGATGAGTTTTCTTTTTTAAAAAATCTTTATTGTTGAAAGCATTACATATGTCTTTCTTTTCCCCCTAGGATTAACCTCTTCCAGTGAGCTCCCTCTTCCACCCCAACTCCAGGCCCTCAGGTGATATGAGTCTTTAAATCATTTGCTGTGTGTGAACTACTATAAAAAAGGTACAAATCAGATTTTTAAAAATACTAAAGAAATATCTTCCCTAAAATGTGTACAGTATGTAATTTTAAAATAATCTCTATAAAACGTGTTAGCATGCATTTAATGCTGAAAGTTAGATTTAGAAAGTCACCGTATTAAACTTACATATTGTACAAAGGACCTTGACCTGCATATAAATTGTTTTCATATTTAGATTATGTTGCTACAGATACTGCTGTTCTATAAAAATTATATTACAAAAGTAACAAAATAAAATTCTTTGCAAGATGTGACTGATGTTTTGAATCTATTGTAGTAATTACATTTTATCTTGAACATCAAAATAATTTCAGAAAAAGACCTACTGGTTCACCTCGAGGCCCAGGTGGTCCTAGGACTGTGTTATCTTCTCCTGGATAACCCTAAAATGAAGATAATGATTTACAAAACAACAAGTTAATAAAATAACCAGCAAACTATTCAGCCTATTATTTTCTCATATGTCATGAAGAATATACAATCTGGTTTTATCTTTTTTAAACAGAAAATTTTTACCTACAAAACTTAGCATATGATATTTTATTCATAGTTGTAATTCATATGAGGTTCTCCTTGAAAGTGTCAACCTGCGTTAATTACATAAAAAGCAGCTTAAGATTTTCCTGTGTCAGGTTTCCAATGATGTTACAAATCAAGTGGAGTACTATTGTAGTTACTCTCAACTCATAAAACATTTTACTATAAATGCACTATGGTTAATCATTTCACCTAGAGTCCTCCAATCTCTTTCAATAACAATTTAATTTAATTTTTATAAAACTTTATATGTTGAAAAATACTTGAATATATTTCACCTCAATCTTGAAACAACCTATGGAAGACAGTTTAATGATTTATTGAAATTTTTCACCCATTGTTATTTCTTTGTTTTTCTTCTAGAATTTGCAATGCTTCCCAAATTGAAAAGGGCTTCTTTTATTCTTTGAAACAGTGGCCATGCATACTTTCAGAAAGAACACATGAATTCAATGTTTACTTTTAGGATTAAAAAGTCAATACACACACACACATACCTTTTCTCCTTTAGGTCCTGGCAATCCAGGAAGTCCTGGTTGACCTTGATGGCCCTAACAAAAGGACAAGCGAGTAGACATTCTCAGTAACATTTGTGCATGCTCTTCCTAAAACCACCAGGGCCACACTATTAGATATTGCACTACTTTGAAAGAAAAATAGGATTCACTCTATAAGGGGATGAGGTCTATTGGGAGATTGCACCTTAATTTGCATACCCGGAATATCATCTTTATATAAATGTTTTCATGCAAATATACACTTTCTTATTTCCAACTAGAGGCCCAGTGCATGACACTCGTGTGCTGGGGAGGGGGAGAGGGAGGAGGGTCCTTCAGCCCAGCTTGCGCCCTCTGGCAGTCCAGAACCCCTCGGGGGATGCCTGCCTGCTGGCATAGCAGGAGAGGCTCCTGGCATCGAGGCTACCCTTGTCAGCCTTGAGCCAGGTTTGGGCTGAGCAGTGCTCCCTCTGTGAGAGCACACTGACCACCAGGGGGCAGCTCTTGCATTGAGTGTCTGTCCCCTAGTGGTCAACGTGTGTCATAGCAACGGGTTGTCCAATCATTTGGTCTATTTGCATATTAGCCTTTTATTATATAGTATTAGACTTGCTTACTCTATATCCTGGAATTCCTGGTTCTCCATCAGGTCCCATTAATCCTGAATGTCCCTAAAAAACATTATTAGAGAGAAAATAGGTAATTGTTTAAATCATTAAACTTATTCCATTATTATTTAAAATTTAGATGTTTTTTTAACGGTGCAAATTTCCACTTAGTCTGAAATGGGAAAACAAAAAAAATCACACTCTAACTTTTGCCTCATTTTTCTTAGGAGCCACAAAAGTCCCACAAAAAAATGTCTCTTTGGCTTACATCAGGCAGAAACATCCTTAATCATATTAAGAGAAATGCTTCCAATTGTCAGAATCCTGCAGGTTTCTAGTAAGTTTTTGGAAATGCATTTGTATTTGTCAGATTTGGTAGATGTGCTTCACTGAGTATTAGAGAGTGAAGCCTGCTAGCGTTCGATACTGTCACGAGAGAACAGGGGAACTCTGTACTCATCGGTAGTTTCAGATGCTTTGATGAAGTTTTAGCTCTGGTCCAAGTTGTTAAAATAGAAATGGTTAAACACTTGTGTGCAATAATCACTCCATGATTCCTATTATTATTCATATTTTACAAATGAGTAAACCACACATATTATAGGCTATTTAGTAAATGCCTTTAAACTCCTGAAAAGATGAGTCAGACAACCAAAAAAAAAAAAAAAAAGCAAAAACAATGATTTGAAAAATGTCTTAGCCTTCATTATATCAAAAAGTTTCCACATCAACTCTTCTATTTGAGTCTCAAAATAAATAGGAGATGAGTAAATTAAGGCACAGAGTGGGTATGTGACTAGCCAGATATTACACTAACCAGAAGTTCAATGTAACAGACAGGATAATAAATAAGAGGAGGTGGTATGAATATTTACCTAAAGAACCCATGAGAATCACGTAAATTGATTAAAGTGAATATAAAGTCAAAATATAAAAATATAAAAATATAAAGTGGATTTCTTACATAGTACCAATAAGGTGTAATGGAAAAAGGCTTACATATAATAAAATCCATAAGAAACCAACAATAAACCTAACAAGAAAGGTATAAGAATAGAGATAAAGAAAATAAAACTTTATTGAAGGATATATAAGAAGATATGAGTAATGGAAAGACATATGGTGTTTTCTATTGAAAGATTAAATATTAAAGGAACTTGAGCTGATTCTAAAGTTTACATGAAAGAGGAAATCATAGTTTAGAGCCAAACTTTTCAAAAAAAATGAATTATGGAGTATTTGTCTCAAAAGATACTGCAATAATATACTAATTTAAATAATGTGGTATTGACCCCCAAATAAACTAATGATTGGGAGAAGAAAAATGAGAGAAGAAAAGCA
>PVJC01024442.1:0-25570 GCA_004026665.1 Murina feae | reverse complement strand
AAATTGGAGGAAGGCTCAGGGCACAGGGAAACCCTCACTACATGTCACCACCACAATCTGTAACTACCAAATGGCTCGTTCCCAGAACATTCAGTGTGAATGAGAGTTGCTGTGGGTCTAAAGAAGAAGCTTGGTTTTAGGTTAGGGTTTTCATAGTATAGGACCAAGGCATCATGGGCAGGGGTCAGAACTCAAGAAAGACAGGAGTTAGAAGGGAGTTTGGGGCACCAGGGGGTCACAAAATAAAGGGGTTCAATGAAATTTCACCGAGATCTCCCAGGCAGGGAGGTTTCCAGCTGATATTTGCCTCATTTCTACAGTATCTCAGATGAATTTAATCTTCTTCCATTTATTTCACTTTCTTTACCTGAAAATACTCCAACTCCAACTTTTTTTGACTCAATAGTTCAACAGTGTCCCTAGGACTGTGAAATTTAGGTATTTTCCTGACATTAAGAATAGTTAAATTAGGAGTAACATTGTCCTGGCATGTGTGTGCAGTGGTTAAAGCATTGGCCCACACACCGAGGGTCTCAGGTTCAATTTCTAGTCAAGGGCACATACTTGGGTTGCAGGTTTGATCCCTAGCCCTGGTTAGGGAGTGTGCTGGAGGCAACCAATTGATGTATTTCTCTCATATTAATGTTTCCCTCCCGCTCTTCCCCACTCTTTCCCTCCCTTCCACTCTCTCTAAATATCAATGGAGAAAATATCCTTGGGTTAACCAAAAAAATTAAAAAGAGTGACTGACATTTATTAAGCTTCTCTTATTGAGTCAATAAAATATGAGATGTACTTTTAATCAAGTTGATTTTAACATATCAAGGAAAATAGGTTCTTTCTATGTAATAATAAAATAAAATTAATTAAAGTCTATAAAAAATAAGTGTGGGGTGTGGCCAGAGTGTTTTGGACAGGGTCAAGGTTTGGACTACTGAGAGGGCACAGGTCCCACCAAGACCCAGCTTTCATTCTCATGTCTGTCTTTTCTTAATCCTTTCATCACTCCCACTTGGGATCACCCTTGGCCCTGCAGGAGCGGCACAAATAAGCAGTTAAATGAGGCTAGTTTTGTATCACACATGTTAAACATTTGACTGACTTTTGTTTTCCCAGTAATTTTAACACTGTGTGATATTCAGGAAGAATTTTGTTGATAATAACGAAAGTATTTACTATTTATTAAGCACAGATTTACTGCATCCACCGGGCACTTTATAGGATTACTTTATTTAATCCTACAACAAAAATGTGGAAAATAATTAGCTAATCAAACATTCCTCTTAAATATATGAGAAACTATGACTTGGAGAAATAAATGATTTGACCAAGGTCATACAACCAGTCAACATTTTTTCTATCTTTATAGCCCCCAACATCTAGAATTGTCCTTACAAAAATGCCATGGACTTAATACTGCTAATCATTGTTAAACCAACATGTAAATTCCAGTTTTGAATTTGATTGGAACAAAGATTAAAAATAGTACTGTTTATTCATAATAAAACTGCACATGTGCATGCCCGCGCGAGCACACACACACACACACACACACACACGGCTATAATTAGAAACCTTTATCATTTAAATACCATTTCTCTCCTTTAAAACATTTTAATTCTTCTTACCTCTTTAATATGCATTTTATGCCCAGGTTACTAAGTAAAGTATATTATATCGCTGAAGCTTTTCCTGGTTCTTATCTATAGCTCCAGTAGGTTTGGACATTCTCAATGTGGCCTGGAAATTTCTCTAGAGGCAAATTTGTGGTATCTGGCCTTATTACATGGAAAGTTCCTCCTATGTGGAGTTTCTCAAGTATTTGTATTCCTTGATTTCTGCCCACTCTTTCTTTTCTACTTTAAATGTTCCCAACTGTGATTAACTTCCAGTTTCATAAACACAGGAAAAACAACAACAAAAACCCCAGTTACTTAAGGCACCAAAATACAAACAACTGCCCAGAGCTCATAATAACAATTTGCCTTGTTGTTGCAGCAGAATGTAAAGATGCGGGAAAATGGCGAAAACGAGGTGGGAGACTAGCAGCCCTAGCCTGAAAAGTTAATGTTTTGACATATTTGTTTCAGATCTTTTAACTTAAACTAATTTCACAGTTGTAACTACACTTGTACCCTTATCTCCAGAGGTAATAACTCCAGAGGTAATAACTGTGCTTAGGTTGATGAATCCTCTTTTCACCCGTTTGAAACATGTGCTACACCTCTGTGAGGTATTGATTTGGATGTTTTTAGTGTTTACCATAACAGGAGGCATACTTGTATTATGTGCTTTTCTCCCCAACTCAATATTGTTTTATAGATTTATCCACATGTATTCATGTGGCTATATTTCCATCACATGAATATATCTTACATTTTTAATCCATTTTCTGCTTATAGGCAATAAGGTTAAATTCAATATTTTGCTGTTATAAAGAAAGCTTCAGTAAACTTCCCTGTGCACATTCCCTTATGCATTTTGTTAGGATTCCTCTAGTTTGTAGAGCAGGATTTATCTAAAGATGAGTACTATGGGTTGTAGAATGTGTGTATCTTTATTTAATTGAAAACATTTTTCCAGCTTTAATGAGATAGAATTGACATATAACATTGTGTAAGTTTCAGGTGTACAAGGTGTTGATGTGATAGATTTGTGTATTACGAAATGACCACTGTGTTGAAGGAGCTCATTGAGAGGATGCGACTACTGGTTCATTTGTGAGCTGGACTCAGGCAATCGAAGGCTCCTCACCCGTCCCTGTCCTTGGAATGTACGCTGTGCCCACTGTTCCCGGAGCTATTTCAAAGACAGAACCTTGAAAGAGTAAGGTGCTGGTAAGACCAGCTGGACGGTATATGTGACTGAACCCTTTTAAGGCCTATGTCTAAACTTTTAAGATTCTGGCAAGTAGGTACAAAGATCTAGTCCTCTTGATGTCACTCAAGACAGACACCATATGGAAGTGTTTTTGCTTATTAAATCTGCTAGAGTGCTCTGCCTTTTTCTTAGAACTCTTCTTGCCCTCTGTGTATGAGGGTCAGTTTCAGATTTCACCCAGGGAAGCTCCTGAGGTTTTATACCAACACTATGGGCCTGGTGCACAAAATTCGTGCACTGGGAGAGGGGGGAGTTCTTCAGCCCAGCTTGCCCCCTCACATATTGGGAGCCCTCAGGGAGTGTCCTGATTGCGTAGGTCTGCTCCTTGCTCCCCTTGGGGAGTGGGCCTAAGCCACAGTCTGGCCTCTCTTTGTGGGAGGCGACCAGGCTAATCAGGGGAAGCCACCAGCCCCATCACCCCACTGCTGCAGCCACTGCCAGTCACCACAGCCACCAGCGTGTTTTCATCAACATGGACTCCAGTCCCTTCACCATGAAAAAATGACAACTTTCTTTAGGCATTTTCAATATGTGTCTTTCATAGGATATGACATTTCTTTATTTTTTTTTTAATCCCCACCTGAGGATATGTTTCCACTGATTTTTAGAGAATGTGGAAGAGAAGGGAAAAACAGAGAGAAACATCAAAGTGAGAGGAACACTTTGGTTGCCTCCTACATTTGCCCTGACCTGGGCCCTGGCCAGGGAGGAACCTGCAACCTAGGTACATGTCCTTGGTCAGAATTGAACCCCGACCCTGCAGTCAGCACGCTGAGACATTATGCACTGAGTCAAACCGGCTAGGGCAGGATATGACATTTCTTAGCCTTCTAGCAGTGGACCTTCATTTTTTTTCTCCAGGAGTGTGGTGGAAAAACCCTAGATCGCCTTTTTGGATTCTTATTACTCAAGTTACTAAGAATATTACTAGTGGCGTACAGGGAGCTTAGCTAATGAGTGGTAAGAAAAGGTGTTTCCTCTGTAGTTCACTCTGCTCACTGGCTCTACCCCTGCCCCTCCAATCGCAGCTCCACCCCTGCCCAGGCCTGTAACCTCTGGCCGAGGATGTAGACCTGGGCAGGGGACCCCCAGACCCCTGCGATCACTGGCTCTGCCCCTGCCCAGGCCTGCAGTAGAGACTGCATCAGTAGAGACTGATGTTTCAGCCTGAGGCTTTAGGCCTGGGCAGAAAACCACCAAGCCCCTCTGATTGCCAGCTTCACAGAGCCCAGGCCTCTGTGATCACTGGCTCTGATCCTGCCCCCTGCCATTGCTGGCTCTGCCCTTGCCCCACTGGTGGCCTCTGGCCAAGGCTACAGGCCTGGGCAGAGGACCCCCGGGACCCTGCATTGCCAGCTCTGTCCATGCTCAGACCCCTGCGATTACAGGCTCTGCACCTGCCCCTCCGATCACCAGCTCTGCCCCTGCCCAGGCCCTGTGATCGCAGGCTCCGCACCTGCCCCACTGCAGCCTCTGGCCAAGGCTACAGGCCTGGGCAGGAGACCCTCAGGACCCTGCCATTGCTGGCTACACCCTTGAGCTTCTGGTCAAGGCTACAGGCCTGGGCAGGGGACCTCCAGGCCCCTCTGATCGCAGGCTCTGCCCCTGCTCAGGCCCTGAGATCGCTGGCTCTGCCGCTGCCCCATTGCAGCCTCTTGCCAAGGCCTCTGGCCTGAGCAGGGGACCCCCAGACCTCTCTGATCACCTGTTCCACTCCTCAGGCCCCCTGCCTCCCCCGCCAACTGCCTGGCTAACAGGCCTGACACTTCAGTGGCGGGGCTGAGCCGGACTGGGCTATGGGCACCACCATCTTTGTGATGGAGTGACACCTAATTTGCATATTATTCTTTTATTAGATAGGATATCCTAGTTTTAGCTAACATATCCATCATGTCCCATAATTACCATTTCTCTTTTGTGGTGAGAACATTTAAGATCTACTTTCATAACAACTTTTGAATGAATACATAAAGAAGGTGTGGCACACCTATACAATGGACTATCATCCAGCCATAAGAAAGAAGGATATCTTGCCATTTGTGACAAAACGAATGAAACTTGAGGGTGTTAGGCTAAGTGAAAAAAGTCAGACAAAAAAAGACAAATCCTGTATGATATCACTCATCTGTGAATCCCAAAAAGCTAGAAAACATAGAAACTGAAAGTAGAGTGGTAGGGATCAGATGCATAGCATGGTGATTATAGTTAACAACAATTATATACTGAAAAAGTGAGTAGATTCCCCTCCATTCTTAACCTGCTGCATTGCACCTCTTCTCCAGCCAAGTATCATTGCCATTGATACTCTATGAACTTTTTGAAACCCTGATGCAACCAGTGACAAAGGGTTCACCCACTCTTTAGCTTTAAGTGGGAAAAGCTTGACTTCTGGGCTGAGTGCTTCCAGATGTTCCTTGTTACCACGTGTTATATTAAATATTTATTCATTTATTTGATTTTGTCTCTTATTACTCAGAAGCCTTTTCCTTATAGCTCACTGTGTAGTGTCCCATAGCACCTGAGGTTTCAAGCTGTCTACTTGGAACAAAATGTCTTTTGGAGATTAAAAGTTTTTTTTCAACTGCTTTATGTCTTTCAGGTGAATAACTTGAAATATCCAGAACACCACCCTATTCAATAATACACAGGTAATTATCTTACTTGGATCTCCCTGCCTCTGGTGTCCCCAAGCCATGCCACTGTAATCCAGGGAGAGGACACAGAGAGAAGGAACATGGGCAGCAGAGGGGATACTTGATTGGGGTAATTAACGTTCCAATCACCTTAGGTTTCTGATGTGATTTCTCAACTGAAAGTGTAATTTGGAAAATGTCTGACATGAAAGTACTTGACTTCTAAAATTATACCTAATGTAGACTAAACACCATCAGACATATCAGTGGGGGATGTGACTTCCTAATGTAAGCATAGCTTTAGTTAAACAAATTCATTGTGATACTTTTAGTACTGTACTCAACTCACTTTATACCAGTTCCATCATTTATTGAAACCAATCTGTGTACTTGACTCTGAACAGCCATAAATGAAAACCTAGGTCTTCCTCAGGGGCTCCCAAGCTAAATTCTGTTGGTTAATATCCTGGTATTATTGGAAAATGGATGGATCTTCAGCTCAAAATAATCACCTGAAGTTTACATTAATCATGAAAACCTTGAAAAGGGATTATCCTTTGTATTAGCTCTAAGACAAAGTTAGAATCATTTGTTTCTTAAGTACCTCCTATGGTTGATGGTAAAACTCGTAGATTATCCTTCAGAATATTAATATACTAGGGGCCCGGTGCACAAAAATTTGTGCACTCGGGGGGTGGGGTCCCTCAGCCCAGCCTATGCCCTCTTGTAGTCTGGGATACCTCGGGGGAGATGTCCACCTGCTGGCATGCCTGGCCAGCCTAGGTGAGGGGCTAAGGGCCATTTTCAGGCTGCCCACAGCCCCTTCACAGGGTTCGTGCACTGAGGGGTGGGAGGGCTGGTGAGTGCAGGCCTGGACATTTCCCACCGGAGGGCCCACGATAGCACATGCCTGGTGGGCCCCCACCGCTGAGGGGACACACCTGGTGCAGAGCTGGGTGGCAAGCCAGGGGCGGACACTGGTGCAAGATCCCTCGGTGGGGCCCTGCTGCTGAGCAAACACACTTGGGGTGGAGCCAGGCAGTGGACTGGCTTCAGATTCTCCGCACTGTGCAGCAGACGCTCCTGCATGCCCTGTGGAGGCCCCTGGGGGGCGGATGAAGGTAACGGACCCTGGACGGGTGCTCCTGCACACTCCCGAGGAGGGCCCCAGGGCAGAGCCAGGCAGCAGACCCAGGACAGGTGTTCCGGGACACCCCACGGAGGTCTCTGGGGCAGAGCCAGGCAGTGGACCCTGGACAGGCATTCCTGGATGCCCCAAGGAGGCCCCTGGGGGGCAAAGCCATGCAGAAGACCCAGGACAGCTGCTCTTGCATACCCTGCAGAGGCCCCCACGCTCCCGCATGCCCCGGGGAGGCCCCCAGGGGGCGGAGCCAGGCAGTGGACCTGGGACGGGTGCTCCTGGACGCCCTGAGGAGGCCCCAGGCCGGACCCCCTCCACTGAGCTGACACATTTGGCACAGCTATGCGGGCCGCGGAGGCTCCCAGTGCAGAGCCACCCTGCCAGACTTCATCTTGGCTGGATTAATTTGCATACAGCCACTCTGATTGGCTGGTGGGTGTGGCCATGAGCAGAGGCTCAGCCAGCCTAGGCAGGCAGTTGCAACAGAAGCCTCTGGTTTGCTCTAGCTCCATGGCTGCCGGCCTCCATGTTGGCTGGGCTAATTTGCATACAGCCGCTCTGGTTGGCTGGGAGGCATGGCTTGGCTGGTGGGCGTGGCTTAGGTGTCTTGGGTAATGGTCAATTTGCATATTACTCTTTTATTATATTAGATGGGTACTGTTGGGTTATCGATTAATGATTAAATGAAAGTCACTTACCTTCACAAAAGGCAAACCCCATGTATGTTTATGTCTATACTTTTAATACATGCAATAAACTGGACCACCAGGGAAGTTTTGGTCAGTGTATCACTACTATAAAGCAAACCATTCCAAGTTCAAATTTGCTAACTTTGGCTCAGTGTCCCATCACCTGCAAGCCACAGCAAAGCATTCTGGGACGTGGCTATGGAGGTGTGATCTGGTCGACCAGAATCTTTGGCATCTCCTGGAAGCTTGTGTAGACCACCCTAGACATGCTGAATCAGAATCTGTATTTTAAACAAGACCCCTAGGTAATTCATATGCACTTTCAAATCTGAGAGAACTGTGTCCAGTCAGTCCTTGAGCTGTTACAGATGGGAGAGCATGAGGTCTCCCACGCTCCCTAGTTAGAAAACAAGACTCAGCAGGTTTAGGAGGTTTACCCAGTAGTAAGTGGCAGATATATAATCAGGTTAGACCCTGTGTCCTCTGTGTTGCTGACATCTGTTTTAGTTGTCTGCCCAACAGGTCATTCTCCTCCCTCTGTAAGAGCCTGAGCAGCGCCTCTTTTGGGGAGGTTCCATCTGCACTGTCAGTCAAAGGAGACTTCCTCACATCTCTCCATGCTACCCCACCCACACGGGGTGTGACTTAAGATGGGTTCATCAATTTTTGTCTGTAGAGCATGAAATCTTGAGCAGAGACACACAGGGATGCAAGGTACTTGGAGTCAAATCATCTCATGGCAGGAGATGAGCCAGTTCCACTGATGATACAGTTGCTCAGCACTTGCTTCTGTTCCAGTCCTTAGAAATAATCAGTGTAAATTCTCTCTTTATAAAACAATATATTTCTTTCCAAATTTTCCAGCATAAACCAGTGTATGTGTCTTTTTAAACTGTGCAAATTGGATCATCTCACAGACTCTGTTCTTGTTTGTTCACATTGTGTAGGCTATAATTCCTTGTCGAGAGCTTTCACGGCCAGTTGAGTTTAGGAATTCAGAATCTTTTGGATTTCAGAGTAGTGATACAGTGCATATAGCACATGTCACATAACGCAGCAGTGGGGTTTGAGGCAGCAGTCCATAATGAAACACATTACATTGTTTTGCACTGGAAGGTGCTAATATTCTATTCACACCAAGTGAGATCAATGAAGACTTTACATATTTTCATGTCAGGACAGGTAAATATTTGCTGTCAAGTGAGTTTAGGACTGTTAGAGTTTTGACACCAATTATGTTTCAAAAAGAAGTTTTTAGTTTCTAGAATGTTTTGGATTTTGGAATTGTGGATAAGAAACTGTAGAGCATATATTTTGTAGATATGATTTCAAAATCAGTACATTTACCTCAATCTTTTTCATGTCTGAAATAGTATTTAATTTTATGGATGCAAAATAATTTATTTAACTAGTCTCCTATTGATGGGTATTTTGGATTTCCAATTTCTGCTCCTCCATATAATATTGCAGTGATCATCCTTCTGTGTTGGTTTTAATGTAATCATCTACTCTAATAAAAGAGTAATATGGAAATTAACCATCTCTCTGGGCTGCCTAAGCCACGCCCACCAGCCAAGCCATGCCCACCAGCCAATCAGAGCGGTTGTATGCAAATTCATCCAGCCAAGATGGAGGCTGGCAGCCACGGGGAGCAGCGGTGATGGATGCCGCCACGGCTGCCAGCTGGACTCAGGCTGAGGAGCAGGCGGAGCCAGTAATTGGGACCCCAGAGGCGGTGACCAGCACGGCCGGCTGGGCTCAGGCTACGAAGGAGGCGGTGACCAGCATGGCCGGCTGGGCTCAGGTTGAGGAGGAGGTGGAGCCAGCGATTGGGACCCTGGAGGTGGTGCCCAGTTGCCTCACCCAGCCCCTCACCCAGGCTGGCCAGGCACCCCAGTAGGGACCCAAACCCTGAACGGGCTGTGGGCAGCCTGAAAATGGCCCTCAGCCCCTCACCCAGGCTGGCCCCATGGGTGAGGGTTCCCACTGGGGGGCTTGGCCAGCCTGCAAACAACTGTCAGCCCCTCAACCCAGGCTGGCCAGGCATGCCAGTGGGTGGACATCCCCCGAGGGGTCCCAGACTGCGAGAGGGCACAGGCCGGGACCGCCCCAGAGTGCACAAATTTTTGTGCAATGGGCCCCTAGTACAAATATAAAACAACAATTCAAATGTATGAACTGAGCCAATGTGAGGGAAAACATTGCTCATTTTCTAGCTGCAACTGATTTCTCCCATTATTGATAGGAATTTATACAGAAATTTCTAAATCTAATGGTGGAAAATATCCTGGTAAATTGGAAATAGCTCAGCCTTTGGAGCCAGTTCAGGGCTCTCCATTTAACATGATCAACTTCAGGATATTTTGTGCACCGGTTTCTCATTCCATAAAATAGAGAGCTACAATACAGGATGTCCCTAAAAGTGTATACACACTTTAACAGCTGATAGCTCAATTTTGAAAATGAAATATATTTAAATAAACACTGTCTTTATAATTATTCAAAGTGTGTATATGTTTTTTTGGGATACCCTATATATGACTTCTATCAATATTGAGTTCCTATATATTGGCACTGTTCTGAGTGCTGAGAAACAGCAAAAATCCAAAACAGATGACTCTGCTATGATGGAGCTTACATTTTAATGAGAAATATCAACAATAAACATGACAACAAAGTAAAATACTTCGATTGTTAGATAGTGATAGGTAGTAAGGACAAAATAAATAAAGCAGGAAAAGGTAGTAGGACATTTCAGGAAGGGAGAGTGACATTTTAGGCAGCATGGCCAGGGAAAGCTTCCTAGAAAATACCTGCACTGAGCCTGAAAGAAATAAGGGAACTAGCCATGGAGATTCTTGGGGATGAGCAGTCAAGGCAGAGGAAGCAGCACATGCAATGATACTAAGGCGGGATATACCTAGGATGTTCAGAGGCCAGTGTGGTTAATGATGGCCTACCAAGGGATGGAAGGCAAAGGATGTGAGTGAAGAGAGGCACCAGAGGGCCAGGTGGAAGGTTTTAAAATTTTCATTAAGGACTTTGGTTTTTGTTAAGTGTGACATGGGGAGCTCTTGCAGGATGGGGAACTCAAGAGGACTGTGTCTTGGTTGGTGCTTAATAAGGACCTCTTTGTGTTAAGACTATACTGAGAGGGGATAGGGCAAAGGTATGGAAGACTATTAGTAGGAGGATATTGGACTATTCTAGGCAAGAGATGATGGTGGCAACAGTAAAAGTGGTGGGACGTGCCTGAGTTCTGGATTGAAGGTAAATCTAACAAGGGTTTTTGATGGATGTGATGTGAAGAAGAATTTAATGATGACTGCAGTTTGTTGTCTGAGCAACTGAAAGAATGGAGTTGCCATCAAGTGAGATGGGGAGCAGACTGCTGGAAGAACAGGTGATGGGAAAATCAGGAGCTCTGGTTTGGATGAATTGAGTTTGAGATGTCTGTTAGACATCCTAATGAAGATATTGAGTAGACAGTTGGATAGAGAGGAGTCTGGAGTTTAAAGGATGAGAACTAGGTTGAAGACATAAATTTGGCAGTCATCAGTGCATAGATGAATTTAAAGTCTTGAGGCTGCATGGGATCATGTAGAGAGTGAATGCAATGAGAAGTCTGAAGACTTAACCCAAAGGAATTCGGCATTTAAATATTAGTGGAAGCAGCAAATGAGATCAGAAGTAACAGAGGAAGGAGAAAAACCAAGGAGAGGGTGGTGTCCTGGAAGCTAAGTGACGACAATATTTCCAGGAGGAGAGTGATTGTACTAAATGCTGTTGCCAGGTCATGTTAGGAGAGGAATTTCAGTGGAGTGGAAGGGATGAAAAGCTGTCTGCAGTTGGGTTCAAGATAGATGGGAGGAGAGAAACAAAAGACAGTGAGCACTACCAACTGTTTCAGGAAGTTTTTGTGGGTATCTGTGATGAAAAGAAGAGAAAAGCAGTGGGACCTGGGGAAAGTAGTGGAAGTCAAGCTAAGTTTTAATTTTTTTTTTAGATGGGAGGATTAATGGCATGTTTATATGCTAATGGGAATATTTCAGTAGAGAGGAAAAGAATAGCTGCTGTAAGAGAGAGGGGAGGATTGTTATTAAGACAATAAAAGGCGATCAGATCTACTGCACAGATTGACTTCATCCAAGCTCATCCATAGTAATAAGGGAGGTAATGTTAAATGGACAAGGTGGTGGGGACTTGGGGAAGTTCTGGATTTTTTCTTTGCTTTTATTACTTTTTGGTGAGAATATTTAAGTCTGTCCTCTTAACAAATTTTAATTATACAATACAGTGTTATCAACAGTAGTCATTTTTTTGCATTGGACTCTCAGACCTTATTCATCTTACAGCTGAATTGTATGTATCCTTTTACTAACCTCTCCCTATTTCTTCCACCCTCTAGCTCCTAGTGACCACTTTTATACTCTGTTTCTATGAGTTTGACTTTTTCTTTCTTTTTAGATTCCATATGTAAGTGCCACTGTGCAGTATTTGTCTTTATTTGTCTGGCTTATTTCACTTAGCAGCATACCCTCAAGCTCTATTCATGTTGTTGCAAATAGTAGGATTTATTTCTATTCTCTAAAGAATGTTCCATTGTGTATATATATATGTGAAGTGAGCTCATTAGTAAGTGTGAAGTAGGACTTGGGTGGGAAGATGTGAGGTGGGAACTCCTGTTTATCATTATGGTCCCTGTGTGTTACTGCTTGAGAACTAAATTATGTATTCACATTAACTTGATAAAACATAAATATTTTTATTATTTTTTTATTGATTTCAGAGAGGGTGGGAGAGGGAGAGAAAGAGAAACATCAATGATGAAAGAGAATCATTGATTGGCTGCCTCCTGCAAGCCCTGCCTGGGGGGCGGGAGGGGGGGGCGGGGCTGAGCCCATAACCCCAGGCATATGCCCTTGACTGGAATTGAACCCGGGACCCTTTAATCTGTAGGCTGGTGCTCTATGCACTGAGCCAAACCAGCTAGGGCCATAAATATTTTTCAAAAGGAAGAGAGGAGGATGTCTGATTTACTTCTATGGGAGAATGTCTGAGGCAATCGTCAGATGAATGGAGGGACAGAGAAACCACAGAGGGGAGGAAAGGCCAGGTGTGTAGTCATAGTTCTAGAAGATGACAACCATCAGAACAAGCCATTGAGGTACAAAAAATTCTCTGAGGCAATCACTCTTTAGCTTAACAAGTGTTTTAGATCTTGAGTTAGCTGTCTTTCTTTGGATGAAATTTGTTTGATCATGTCATACCATTTAGAAAAATCAAGGCATGCAAATTCTGTGCATTCTTATAAAGTTCAAACACATTACCTTGTGTTGACAGGTAGTAATTTGTATGAGAAAGGCAAAGGAAAAATGGTTTCAAACAAATTGCTTAAATTCAGAAGTATGCTAGTTAATAGACTTTCTAACTGGTTTTCCTTTTTTTCTTTAAGTTTTGCCCAAAGTCTAATTAGTTATAATTGCTTTGTTACAAAACTCTGTAGGGCATCTGAAGACATTATCACTGACCTGGGGATGTAGGGCCTGGTTTTGGGGATTGATCTCACAAGATGGTAAAGCAGTACCATCTAATAGAAATACAATGTGAGCCACACATGAAATTTTATTTTCTAATAATCACATAAAAAAGGTAAAAATAAAACAATTTGGATAACTTTAATAATGGTAATTAAACTGATCCTATATAATAAAAGGGTAATATGCAAATTTAACCTAACAGCAGAACAACTGGAATGACTGGTTACTATGACACACACTGACCACCAGGGGGCAGATGCTCAATGCAGGAGCTGTCCCTGGTGTTCAGTGCACTCCCACAGGGGGAGCTCTGCTCAGCTACAAGCCAGGCTGACAGCTGCCAGTACAGTGGTGGTGATGAGAACCTCTCCTGCCTCCTCAGAAGCACGAAGGATGTCCGACTACAGCTTAGGCCTGCTCCCCACTGGCAAGTGGACATCCCCCAAGGGCTCCCAGGCTGCCAGAGGGATGTCTGACTGCCAGCTTAGGCCTGATCCCCTGGAGAGCAGGCGTAAGCTAGCAGGTGGACATCCCCTGAGGGGTCTCAGACTGTGAGAGGGCACAGGTGAGGCTGAGGGACACCACCCCCCTCCCCCCCCGAGTGCACAAATTTTTGTGCACTGGACCTCTAGTATCTATATAATTTTTAAAGCAAACAATATAAAATAATTAATGAGATGCTTTACATGTTTTTCAATATTGTTTTTAAAATGGAGTGTTTTATACTAACAGCACAAGTTTCCAATCAGATGCTAATTTTTCAATGATTAAAGAGCAATATAGTTCTATAAAAACAATAAATTTATATTTAATGGAAAAATACTTTATACTGCTTCAATTTTTAAAATTTAAATGAATTAAAATGAAGTAATATAAAAATTCAGTTTCTTAGTAGTGCCCAGTAGCCACATGGGGCTAGTAATCAGACAGGACAGCTTTAGAAGGTGAGATTCATGAGACTTGAGACAAGATTTTAATCTTCTGCCAATGGAGCTTAACCTAAGAGGATTTTTATTATGAACAAAAATATTATGAATAAAGTTCCACTCTGTTACTACTCAAATATTGCTTAGAACTTTGCCTCTGGCCCCTCTCTGTTGCCAGTTCATCTGGTCCTACCCTCCCACTGCAACTGTCCCCACTCTCCCTGCTGCAGCCTTCTCACCTGTCCTACTCTGTATTCTGCTCTGGTGCAGGTTTCCCCATAATTTGTTCCTTGGACAATAATCATTTGACATCCCTCAGGACACACACACACACACATATATATTATTGATTTCAGAAAGGAAGGAGAGGGAGAGATAGAAACATCAATGATGAGAAAGAATCTTGAACCCAGGACCCTTCAGTCTACAGGCTGACAAGGTTCTATTCACTGAGCAAAACTGACCAGGATGTTGCTCAGGATCTTAAATGAGGTTGACAAACATTGCAAATTTGGAGATTAGCATATTAAAGACTGAGAACTACTACAGCTAAGAACTTGCTTTACTTTGCTTAACCCAAGGTTTTCCAAACCTAGTTGACCACAAGTTAAGCATAATCCTGTCATTTTGATTGCAAAGAACTTTGAAGAATCCCAGCCTTGATTTTACTTCTGTCTCCCCAAACACAGGTTATTTTAATACAGGCTAAACAATACAAGGCAAGAAATTATGGGAAAAGTAGTTTCTAGCTTGACCAGATTGATTTTAGAATAACTCAATGCAAGGTGCATCTGTAGGTGGTGATACCAAGGTAAATCATGAGCTTTCCACTCAAAGGCAGTGCCTAGCAACAAGGTACAAGGTATAGATGTCCCATCTCAGCTTATGGGGAGCAATCCAGGCTATTACATCAGGTTACTACTTTCTTTGTATTCTGACTCTTTGAGTCTTTAAGTAGATCTTCTATTTACTGAGATTGTTCTCAATACAAAGAAGTTTCTGACCCCACCTGTCATCCAGTTTCATCCTTGTCATTATATTGTTAAAGCTTGACATCTTGTTGCCTCCTTTTTGTTCCACCAAACTGTTCAGCAGTGATACTTGTCCAAGACCTAACTTAGTCCTGTTGCTCCTAATTGTCCAGTCTGGACCTAGACAGGCTTAGGATGTCCAAGACTCTTGACAGGGGTTCGTGGCTAAACCCAGCCTTTTCCACAGTGTGACTATAGGGCTCTCTTACCTCAGTTTCTGAGGAAGCCAGTCTTTAAGCTTACCAAATGAGGGTACCAACTTTGGTTTGTGTACTACCTTTGACATTGAAACCCTGATATTATTAGTGATTTTTTTCCTGTAATTTGCAGATTTCCTTTTACCTACACAAAGGCTTTTTCTACGCTTGAGTGTGAACTAAGTAAATTGATTTGAGGAATATATGGAGCCGCGGAAAGCATATGAATTTGGTGCCAACAGCCTAACTTTCATATATATTGTGGTAGTTAGGTAAACACACACAAATAAATAAAAAACAAACAAACAAAATGCTTGGAACAATACTGGGTCTGGCCTTAGACCCACTCATTAGATAATTAGGATGTGAGTGAGAATTCAGGGTTGGGATTAGCCTTCTGATAGCAGAAGTTCAACAAGGAAGGTAAGGAGTATTCACTGAGCAATCCTGCTATCCTGCTATCCTGCTAAATAAGTTATATTTTCCTCACACACATTTTTTTTAAAATATATTTTATTGATTTTTTTACAGAGAGGAAGGGAGAGGGATAGAGAGTTAGAAACATTGAAGAGAGAAACATCGATCAGCTGCCTCCTGCTGATAGAGTCAAATCAGACTGACTCCCCAAAGTTTCCAGTTGCCCAGCCCTGCCTAACTTCACCTCTGAGTTGGGCTGCAGGAAGGCGGAAGGGAGCTAACTGCATCGCATCTGGCCACTAGCCAATTAGACCCCAGCCCCTACCCAACCAATCAGCAGGGGCCACGAGCATTACCTCACCAACTGCCCCTAGACCCCCCTGTAAAACCTTTGTTCTGTTGGAACACTCTCTCTCTCTCCGCCCTGCCGCTGTGTCGGTAAGTGTGTGTGGGACTGAGCTCGAGCTAGTTCGAATAAAGGCTCTTTGCTTTTGCATTGGACTTGGGCTCCCTGGTGATCTTTGGGGATCACGAAATCTGGGCATAACACTGAACACCCCCCTCTGGGGATGTGCCCCAACCAAGGTACATGCCCTTGACCGGAATCGAACCTGGGACCGTTCAGTCCGCAGACCAACGCTCTATCTACTGAGCCAAACTGGTTACGGCCTCACACACATTTTATTCAAACTAGACTAATGACTAGAATTGAACCACAATTCTAGCTTTTATTAGCATTATTATTTTGGACACATCATTTAAATTCTCTGAGTCTTAGTTTATTCACCTATAAAACAAAAATTCTTATTTTGTGGGGTTGTTGTAAACTTAAGGTATTAGAACAAAAGCATCTGTGCTGCCAAGCTCACAGCAGTTTGTGATGAAGTTAAAGCCCTTATTGCACTGTTAAATTCTAGAGCCACATCCCTAGCTTGATAAGCCCTGAAACTTTATTAAATTTAAGGAGGCTTCAAAGAGCTATAGCAAGAGGAAGCTGTCAACTATTAGTTCCGGCAAATCTCTTGATGGTGCAAGCTTCTTCTTGTTGAATGTTCAGGGTTTGGAGTGGAATAACTGCTCTAGTTGTTGCAGAAAGACCAAAAATCTAAGCGATGCTTTGAACAAGTGGAGAAATCACAGTTTTAATAACACACGGACACTGTGGTTGTCCCAATCCCAAATCAGAGTAGGGGTAACCTGGGAGAAATATGCCTTACAACTGTCTTTCGAGTTCATTGTAATGCAAACATGCTCCCTCCCCTGAGGCCTTGGAGGAAATGCAACCTTTTATCTACCCTTCCCCAGGTGTTCCAAGGTGTCAGTGCCAGAACAAAGCCCCCTGCCCTCCTGCAGGGCAGTGCTTTGTTTGGTTTTATGGCCTGACATTCGTTGCAAGAGCAGCTTCCTCCTTATAGTGAAACAAATATGAGACACTCAAAGATCCATTTTGATATGAACACTTAAGACCTCATCTGAGTTAATAACCCAAAGTCTAGGAATTAAATGTGGGGATCTGGGGTCTGAAGTCATCTCATTGACAAGTCTCATCCATAATCACAGTATTTCTCCTACACTTAGCATGGGTTGAGCAAATTGGGCCCTGAGGACTTGATGTTAGTTAGCGCTGTGGAGGCCTACTCTGAACTCCTTACCAGGACTGGTCCAAGCCATCGTTTTCCGAACCTTTATTATAAGCAGCTGCACACAAATCCCACATACAAGATGCATACCACTGGGACTCTACATTAATTCTCTTGGAGCAGCATTCTGGAGCTAAATCCTCCCAGGGGGAAGAAAAGTCTTTGCAAATGAACAACACGTGGATCCTTAAAGTTCAGAAGGAACCAGGCTCTGTAATAGTCTACCATTCTTATGTGGAACCTAGAGCAAACTCATCCAGTGTCAGGCTGAGGGGAGCTGACCTCTGTCTTCAAAATCAAAGAGCCAGTACCACAAATCCAAATAATAACAGAATTCTTAGCTTGGCCCAGAGTAACTCTGACTTGATTATTTGGGCATCATCTAACACCTGCAGGCACTGGGCAATTTCTCTAAAGCGTTGCCAGTAGAATGGCTTTTATTCATGCCTATTATTGTCTCTTGACCTCATTGTTACTGAATTTTCAATTAACATTAACTTCTTTGATTCACATTCAATGACTCATTATTGCTATGGACTCAGTGCTTTCAAACGTTTATGTATTTTGTAACAATCCTGGGAAGTATTGGTCATAATTATTTTAATAGCTAACATTATCTATATATCTATCTAAATATATATCGAGTGTTCCAAAAAATGTATATACACTTAACAGCTGAGAGCTCAATTGATATCTCTCTCTTTTTAGATTTAACCTTTGGAATTAATAATTATTTGAAGTGTTATACATTTTTTGGGGCACTCTGTATCTATGAGGTAGTTCTTATTAATATCATCATCATCATCATCTTAGCTGGCAAGTGGCAGCACTTGGATTTAGGCCCAGCCAGTCTTGCTCTATAGCTCATGATCTAACCACTATACTATACTGACTGTGAGTTTTATGAAGTCCGGACTCAGAAAGTTAAGTGAATTGTTGAGGGATTCAGAACTGTTAATGAGTGCAGCTACTATTCTAACTCAGGTTTTTGGATTCTAAGGTTCATATTCTTTCTAATTATTCCATGCTTCTTCTTGGGCAAATCATTTGACTTCTTGATCCTCATTTTCCACCTATAAAATGGGGGGAAATTATTTATTTCACAAAGGTGTCCAAGGATTAAATAAAATTAATTACATAAATGTTTAACTCGTTCCCTGTCACATAATAAAAGCTCACTATTTACTGATTTACTAGCTAGTGGATTCCCAAGAAAAGATCTTTATTCTTAATACTTGATAAACCTAGATTTATCAAGAACATGTTAACTCTAGAAAGTACAATGTATGTAAAACAAAATTGGTGGTTATACATAATTTCTGTTCCCTAAACCTTGACAACTGCATTTAGATTTTGTTGGCTTTAGACCTAGATAGTTGTGTCATGCAAGTACTCCTTATCAGGGGCAAAAAGTTATTGTGTAGGCCCTTAAAACCCTACCTCAAATAAACCTCTTTTAAAAAATTGAGATGTTTGGTACCTGTGTCTATATATTTTTTTTAAACAGTAGTCTTCGATTTCCATATCAAAATTTTAAGGTGGTAGAAATTCTGTTTTCTCATTCTAAAACAAGGTCTGTTGACCTGATGTAATCTATTTCCCATTGTCTGATGATGCTTTTGTTGACAAAATCAATAGAAATCATCGGGTTAAGTAGTAGGGCTCTTCTTTTCTCCAAATAAAATTATGGTGTACTTGTCAGACTTCAAATATATAATGAAACATGACATAAATGTGCCCTAGATAATTGTACTAGGGAAAGTAAAAGTTCTAGACAATAAAAGGTAAGAGCCAGGAATCCTTTGAATTCAAAGTGGATAAGGGTATTTTTATAATGTAGGCAGTAGCAGGAAATGGATCAACAGAACAAGGATGTTAGTGGTTTTTAGAGCATGGTATCCATTTTAATGTGTTTTGGGGGTTATATGCAATATTTTTTTGTATCCATATGTCCATTCCTGCCCATATCCACTACCCAGCCCACCAGCTATTACCTATATGATGACATTAACCTCTTGAGCCTTACCATTTAGGTCAAATTCTGCTCCAAAAAAACATATTAATTGATTACCTATTGCCCATAAAATGAAATCAGATTTGGTTTGACATCAAGGTATACCATTATTGTGAGAATTATATAATATAAATTGATTCATTAATCCACTCATTTAGTATAGATTTATTGACATCTTGCTGGCCCATTCCTTGTGCTAAACTTTAGGCATATATGGAGTTCCTGGTGCTAGAGTTCTAGGCATTCCTCTTAAAGGGTCTGCATAGGGACTTACTTAAACTCACTCCTCTGAGCTCCAGTGCTGGGGCAGTAGCTCTAAAGGCTCCCGGGTTACAAGGGGAGGAACTGAATTGTCTGGCTTTAGGGTGAGGACTGGAGGAGCAGCTTTCTGCCAGACAGAAGTGTTGCAAAAGCTGCTCCTTTTCTGAGCCACAGGGCCTAGCATTTGGGTGTTGTATCTGAGTTTCCATCTACCTGGCTATCACCTTCACCCAGCCCTGGTGATTCTCTGAGATACAACCCCACCCAACTTCAGGTCCACCTAAAACACAGAAATAAACATGGGAGGCTTCCAAAATGAGGAGACAAAGAAACATGTCCCACATGAAACATGTCCAGAAAAAAAACCCTAAATGAAATGGAGGCAAGAAAACAATCAGATATAGAGTTCAAATATAGAGTTCAAAACAATGGTTATAAGAATGCTCAAGGAACTCAGCAAAAACTTTAACAGCATAAAAAAGGACAAGGAAAACCATAATAAAGAGCCAATCAGAAATTAAGGATATAGTAACTAAAATTAAGAATTTACAGGGAATCAACAGTAGAGTTGAGAAAACAGAGAATCAAATCAGTAATTTGGAATAGAAGGAAGCAGCAAACACCCAATCAGAACAGCAAAAAGAAAAAAGAATCCAAAATAATGAGGTTAGTGTAAGGAACCTCTAGGACAACTTCAAGTGAACTAACATTCACATCATGAGGGTGCTGCAAGGAAAAGAAAGAGATCAAGAAATTAAAAATCTAGTGAAAAACTAATGACAGAAAATTTCCCTAATTTGGGCAAGGAAATAGACATACAAATCCAGAAAATGCAGAGTCCCAAGAAAGATGAATCCAAAGAGGCCCACACCAAGATACATCATAATTAAATGCCAAAGGTTAAAGACAGAGAGAGAATCTTCAAAGCAGCAAGAGAAAAGCAGTTAGTTACCTACAAGAAAGTTCCCATAAGACCATCAGCTGATTTCTCAACAGAAACTTGGCAGGCCAGAAGGGACTGGAAAGATATATTCAAAGTGATGGAACATAAGGATATAAAACTAGATTACTCTCTACCTAAAATGGCTATCACTTAGAATTGAAGGACAGATAAAGAGTTTTCCAGACAAGAAAAAGCTAAAAGAGTTCATCACCACAAAGTCAGTATTAAAGGGTCTTTTTTAAGAAGATAAAAAATATGAATAATAAAATGACAACACATAATATCTATCAACATTACTTTAAATATGAATAAAATAAATGCTCCAGTCAAAAGACATTTGGTAACTGAATGGATAACAAAACAAGATCTGCCCTAACTGGTTTGGCTCAGTGGATAGAGTGTTGGCCTGCAGACTGAAAGGTCGCAGGTTCGATTCCGGTCAAGGGCATGTACCTTGGTTTTGGGCACATCCCCAGTAGGAGGTGTGCAGGAGGCAGCTAATCAATGTTTCTCTCCCATCAATGTTTCTAACTCTCTATCCCTCTCCCTTCCTCTCTGTAAAAAAATCAATAAAATATATTTTAAAAAACAACACAAAAAACAAAACAAAAACAAAACAAAAAAACAAGACCCTTATATATGCTTTCTATGAGAGGCTCACTTCAGATCAAAAGACACCTACAGAGTGAAAGTAAAGGATGGAAAAAGATATTTTATGAAAATGGAAACCAAACCAAACCAAAAGCTGGAATATCAGTACTGATACCATACAAAAAATACTTTATTTTTTTATTTTAATATGTTTTTATTGATTTCAGAGAGGAAGGAAAAGGGAGAGAGAGATAGAAACATTGATTGTCTGCCTCCTACACATCCCCCACTGGAGATCAAGTCTGCAGCCTAGGGCATGTCACCTGACTGGGAATCGAATGCTGACCTCTGATTCATAGCTTGATGCATAACCATTGAAAAAATAGAACAATGGCTATAACAAGAAACAAAGAAGGACCCAGAAACTGTGCTTCTGGGTATTGATTTGAAGAAACCCAAAACACTAAATTGAAAAGACATATACAACCACATTTTTACTGCAGCATTATTTACAATAGCCAAGATATGGAAGTAACCTAAGTATCCATCAATAGATGAATGCATAAAGAAGAAGTGGTGGATATATAAAATGGAATATGATTTAGCCATGAAAAAGAATAAAATCTTGCTACCTGCAACAACATGGATGGACCTACATGGTATTGAGTAAAATAAGACAAATTGAGAAAGACAAATGCCAGATGATTTTACTTATGTATGGAATCTAAAAAACACACGTAAAATGAATAAACTTATAGATACAGAGAACAGGTATCAGATGGTAGAGAGATTGGGGGATGGCTAAAAAAGATAAAAGAATTCAGAAATACAAATTAATAGTTACAGAATAGTCACAGGGGTGTAAAGCACAACATAGAGGATATAGTCAATAATCTAATCTAATAGAAGAGTAATATGCAAATTGACCCTCACTGTTACACCCAAACCATGCCCACCAGTCAAGCCACACTCACCAGCCTATCAGAGTAGTTGTATGCAAATTAACCCAGCCAAGATGGTGGAGGGTAGCCACAGAGCTAGAGCAAACAGGAGGCTTCCGTTGCACCAGCGATGGAGGAAACTGCCTGCCTAGGCCGGCTGGGTCTCTGCTCAAAGCAACAATGTTTCAATTATAGAAGATAAATAAATCCCAGAAACCTGATTCCAGCCAGTCTTGCTGGGATGTTGGGTCAATGAGAGCTGTGGGCAGCCTGGAAATGGCCCTCAGCCCCTCACCCAGGCTGGCCATGCCCCCATGGGGTGAGAGTCGCTACTGGGAGGCTTGGCCAGCCTGCAAACAGCCATCAGCCTCTCACCCAGGCTGGCCAGGCACACCAGCAGGTGGACATCCCCTGAGGGGTCCCAGACTGTGAGAAGGCACAGGCCAGGATGAGGGACCAACCCCCCCACCCCCCGAGTGCACAAATTTTTGTGCACCGGGCCCCTAGTATTTTAATAACAATATATGGGATTGTACACTTGAAACTAACACTTATAAATCAATGGCAATTAAAAATTATAAAATAATTTTTTAAAAAGCTGTATTCATAGTCAACCCTTTGTATAGAACTAATATATTGAAAGGAAATGTCTGGATTGTGGAGTGGGAATTGTATGACTAGCCTCCTAAATCACCCAATATATTTTTCATATGGTTGAGTAAAAAATGGTTTTTTTTGTTTGTTTTTTGTTTTTATTTGTTTTGTTTTTTAAAAATATATTTTATTGATTTTTACAGAGAGGGAGAGGGATAGAAAGTTAGAAACATCAATGAGAGAGAAACATTGATCAGCTGCCTCCTGCACACCCCCTACTGAGGATGTGCCCGCAACCAAGGTACATGCCCTTGACTGAAATCGAACCCGGGACCCTTCAGTCCACAGGCCGACACTCTATCCACTGAGCCAAACTGGTCAGGGCTAAAAAATGTTTTTAAGAAAAGACTCATAGCCTATCTTTATGAATATATTTCAGTAAGATTCGGTTTGAAAACTTTTCAAAACAAATAAACAATCTGGGTACTCATATGTTTCTAATATTATTTCAAAGAATCATGACACACTCCATTTTTTTCTTAGATACAGTATTTTAGACTGGATCCACTGGGTAATTCACTTTATTTCAACATTTATTGAGCACCTACTATATGCTAGACAAGGTATTTATATAACTGATCAATGAAATGTAGTTCTACTCTTGAGATATTTATAATCATTGGGGGGGGGTACCTATTATTAGTCATAAAAACAAGAATGTTATAATTTTGCATGACACGTATCTACATTTATTTTAAATTTCTTCATGCTTTTGTACATATATGCATATACTCTCAAGGACATATACTCATACATTCATAAAACTCTAGTGTACATATGCACACACACATACATAAGCATGGAGAAAAATATTTATTTGTGTATAGTTATAAACACAGTTCTACATGCCACACAAAAAAAGATTTTCATACTTATTAGAGGTTATATCTCTGAGGAAAGTTCTGGAAGTTATAAATTATGTTATTCATGATTTTATATATTTTGAATAATGGCCTCTTTGCAAATCTGATAGAAGTTATGAAACCTCTCCTAAGAAAGTACCTTAGTGATGTGAAATTTTAGAAGATTTTTTGGGACCTCAGACAGAGGCAAAGGCAGAGTTTCCTATAAAAATTTTTGAAATTGCAGGGTATTGTCTGGTCCAACAGCTTGATGCCAGCTTTTAAAATAAAATGTGCACAAGTCCCTATTAAAATACAAACGGAACACCTGCAGGGTTTCGAGTGATTCCAAATGAATGTGCACAGCCCAATGAAGTAATCATTCACAGGTGTATTTAATATCATGTGATTCAGTACATGTAAATCTTATTTTTTCTTGTAGCAAATCAGGTGAACAGTCATTGGTAAACTCATATAGTTATTGTTGGAAAGATTTGTGTCTTTAGAAGGAGAGGTAACCTCACTTAATAGGATTTCGATGTTATTTATTGCTTGCTGTGTTGCTGACCCCTTTTCCATAAAATTTTCCTGTCTCAGATCTAGCTCTGGAAATCAAACTGTTAGTCTTCTGTTTTTGATAGCAGCAATTGCTTTTTTGAACTGCCATTTCAGTACCTGCAGCTTCTCTTATTCTCTGAAGTTATGCAAAACATACCTGCCTTTTAACTTGCTTGATCCAAACCTCACTTGCCATTGTCTACCCTTTGATCCCTCTCTGCATTGCTACTTATCAGTATCAATAAGCTGTAGCCCAACATTGCTTTTGGCCCTAGGTCCATAAAATCAAGTCAGCTATGCATCTGGCGTCTTCTCTGTAACTGGACCGCCTGCAACCCAAGAGTGTCACTTTCTCCTTTATTTACTGAGCCATGTAAGAGATTGAATACGAGCTTCATCTTTAAAATAATGAGTAACTTTCCCCCTACTCATAGCACACAGCACCTTAGTCATGTATATGAGGTTATTTTCAAAATATCACTGTATGAGTTCCCTTAACCATTATCCTGCTTTTAATTGTACGTGATGTTTGTATGATTGTTTCATTAATGACTGTCTTCAGAGCATCCTGTGTCGGGAAGCATGTCTAGTGGGCTCTTCTTTGTATTCCTAGCACCTAGCACAGTCCTCTACTCTAGTAGGTGCTCAATAAATTCACTCAGTAGACAGTTACTATGTGCTGAGTGAATTTAGCCATACCCAAATATTTTGGAAGTTTCTCCTCTGAATTATCTTCAGAGCCTGTTTCACAGAAACAAGAGAATGGCTTCCTTGATTTTCTTTGAAGAACATGAAAGTATATTGGTCTGCCTGCTATTTTCCTCTCTCCCTCTCTTTTTGCTCCATGTGGCTCCTCTAATTGGCCCCCTTTCCCTCCCTTTGCAGTACAGTTGAAGCAACCACTGGCAGTTACCAGGCACAGCTGTGCTGATGCTGACCTGGAAACCAATGAGGGGGCCCCCAGGCAGACTGAGAAATGCTGGTAAAATAAAGCCTTTGGTGAAATACTCATTGTACTAATTAAATTCACCCGGGTGCTGCCTACCTGCTATCATGGCTGTAAAAGCCTTAAGTGGGTGCAATCAGCTGAACATTGTAAATGTGCATTGCTGATGGTTTAGGACTCAAGTTTTATGTTATAACTGAGATGGTTTAAAATGAGTTGATGGAGTTAATAGTAAGTATTTACGGTGAGGAGGGGCTGAATTTACACAGGACTGCCATTGTCTTTTTTAATGTATTTATATATGTCTCATTTTAACAGGGTGTCCCCCAAATTATAAATACACTTAATAGCTGATAAGTCAGTTGATGTTTCTTTCTTTTCAGATTTAACCCATTGGAATTAATAATTATTTTTTATTTTTATTATTATTATTATTTTTAATCTTTATTGTTCAGATTATTACAATTGTTCCTCTTTTTTCCCCCATAGCTCCCCTCCTCCCATTACCCACCCCAACTTCTGTCCTTGCCCCCCCACTGTCCTCATCCATAGGTGTACAATTATTGTCCAGTCTCTTCACGCACCCCCAACACCCTTAACCCCCCAAAATTGTCCGTCCACTCCATTCTATGCCTCTGATACTATTCTATTCACCAGTTTATTCTGTTCATCAGATTTTTTATTCACTTGATTCTTAGATTCACTCGTTGATATATATTTGTTGTT
>PVJC01024441.1:0-25526 GCA_004026665.1 Murina feae | reverse complement strand
GAGGGAGAGAGGGAGAAAGGGAGAGAGAAAGAAAGAGAAAAAGGGAGAGAGAGCATGCGCCTTAGTTGGAAAGGTGAATTACTGTTAGAGAAATGGATTTTTCCTGCAATGAGGAAGAGGAAGAACTAACAGCAGGACGTGTGTGTGTGTGTGTGTGTGTGTGTGTGTGTGTGTGAATATCCGCCTTGCTCAGGAATGCAGTAATAGGGGTGGGAGTAGGGCAACCCGGGGTCTATAACTCTTCATTTCTTCTGCAGGGTTTCTTTAAAAAGGAATGCAAATAATAGGGCAAGAATTATGGAGTGTATTTAGAAAATTACCATCCATGGGCAAGGACTTCCATGGTTAAGAGTTAGATTTTTTTTGCCATCCGAGCACCCTCTCCTTCTCTTTCCTTGAACACCTACTAACTGATTCATTCATTCAATAAACATTTGTCAGCTCTGCTGGGAGCTGTGTTGGGTGCTAGGGCCACACTGGTGACAGGAAGACTGCCTGATTTCATGGTGCTTGTGTTCTAATTCTCATAAGCAGCCAAAAAAAATGTCAAACTTGCAGTGTTGAGTGAGAGAATAATAGTCAAGTGATTTCCCCATTCACGGATTCACTATCTCACGGATTCATTCATTCAAAAAGATCTACTTAGCATGTGCTAGGTACCAGATGCTGTTCTAAGCATCAGAGAAGAGGTTTGAAGAGGGACATTGTCTCTATCAGGGGAGTGCTCAAGTCAGATGAGAAAATAGATAATGCTCATGGGCCCAAGGGCAGTGATGGGAGTGTGACTGTGGCAATATAAGGGGAATGTGGCAGTATAAGGGGAATATGGTAGTTTATAGGGTGACTGTGGTACTGTAGGGTGACTGTGGTAGTTAGTACAGAGGAAGGTGGTAATTTATAGGGGAAGGTGGTAGTTTATCGGGTGACTATGGTCACTTAGGGTGATTGCGCTGGTACAGGGGAATGTGGTAGTATAGGGATACTGGACAGGAAATGGTCACGCTGGCTGAAAGGGTCAGGGAAGTCTTCCCGGAGCAGGGGGTCATTTGTTCCTAGTCTCGAAGGACAATAGGGGCATTGTGGGTTTTGGTCAAGTTGGAGCCAGTTTAGGCAAAAGGGGGAGTTTTCTGGAGCATACACGGGCTTTTCTGAAACCCACAGGAAACAGGGTCTTCCGAGGCCTGGGACAAGGAGCTGGAGAGACTTTGGAAACCAAGGAAGAGATTTCCTCTGACTCTTCAGAGCTTCAAGGTCTCTGTCTCTCCTCTCTGCATGCCTGCTTCCTACCTCTCCACAGTAGGTCAGCCCCTAGATTTTTCTGCCACCCACAGCTCCGGAGCTGGCCCAGCTTTGAGTCAAGAGCCAAAAGACCCTGACTCATTTACATTAGGGCCTGACTCCATGTTCTTGGGATTAACCATCTTGAGTCAGGTGTCCACCCTTGGCCCCAACAGCTACAGTCGGGGAGGGCAAGGCCCCTGATGAAAAACTGGCTGCCAGGCGCCATTCCTGAAGGTAGGAGAGGCAGTCTCAGGAAGGGGTGGGGTGAGCCAGGCTGACACGACGGACAGTGTCTCCCACACGTGCAAGGGTGAGGAGCTGATGAAGGCTTTTACTTTTTAGATCGTTTAAGAAAACTGGTGGCATAGGAGGTGAAGAGTAGCAAATACCACAGGTCTAAGTCAAATTCACAAACCAACAGGAATAACTGAACAGGGAGGGCTGGGGGTACTGGGTGAGAAAGGTGAAGAAATTAGGCCAAAAACAACAAACCAACAAAGTCATGGGCACCAACAACAGTATGGTGAGTACTAGAGGGAAAGGGGGTGGGGGAGATACAAGGTAAAGGGGATAAATGAAGATGGAAGGAAACTTGACTCAGGGTGGTGAACTCCCAATACAACATGCAGATGATGTATTACAGAATGGTACACCTGAAACCTGTGTGATTTTATTAACCAATGTCACCCCAATAAATCCAATAAAAAAGATTAGATGACACATACCAGAGGATTAAGTAACAGAATCTCGTGAAATTTCTATAGTCAGTTTAGCCAAGAAGGAGGAGAGATCATCAAATTCCAGGGTCAGAAAGCAGCTTGAAAGCTGGGAGTAGGAAAAGAGCAGAAGAAAGGGAAAGCGACCCCTTTCCAGGTGAGTGAGGCGGGGGGACAGAGGAGCAGAAGGCCTGGGATCCCCATCGGTGGGCTTTGTTTTCTTGTGACCGGGCTGTATGTGGCCATTTTAATCAGATGGAAATAGTCAGGCGGCTTTCCCAGAGACAGGAATTTCCTTTCCCTTTCAGGTCAAGAATTTCCCAGAAGCCTTTGGGGTGCTGGAATTTCTGTTATGAAGTTCAGGAATCCTGATAATTTTGGGACAACACTATTCTTACTAATACAAGGACATTTAAAAATGGCAGAAAAAAAAAAAGAGAAAGGAAAAGAGACTTCATAAAACATGACTAAAATATACCAAAATGTATCATTTTTTATAGACTAGGTCATCAGAAAAAGAGAAATATAGTTGTTATAATTCTGGGTTATATTTTCAGTATTTCTTCTAAAGATATCAAAGAAAGTCAAATATGTTACCTTGAATCTATTTCTTTCAGGGACTGCCAATGACTAAACTGAGACAACCAATGAGAAATGGAGAGAAAGGAGAGAAAGAGGAGAGAGGAGAGAGGAGAGAGGAGAGAGGGGAGAGGGGAGGGAGGGAGAGAGAGAGAGAGAGAGAGAGAGAGAGAGAGAGAGAGAGAGAGAGAGAGAGAGAGAGAGAGAAGTGTGTGAGATGAAGGCTGCCTAGCCTCTCCTGAGTGGTTCTCAAAGTATGGGCCCAGGAACTCTGGGGAGTGGGGTGTGTCCCCACTTTTTAAAGGGAATGTATGAGGTTAGACTTTTCTCATTTTAATACTAAGACTTTGTTTTCCTTGTTCACTGTGTTTGTATTTATGCTGATGGTGCCAAAGCAATGGTGAATTGAGACAATGGCACCAACTGCCTTGACCTGTGGTGGTCCTCAGGTTCTCTTTCATCATGCCTTTGCATGAGGAAATGCCAGCTGCACTCACATATGGGATTTTAAAGGAGTGTTTTAACAGGCCCCTCCCAGATAGTTGTAGATATTCTTTTTCATACTACAGTAGTCCCTCCCCCCTTATTCATGGTATGCTTTTTAAAAACTGTTTTTATTGATTTCAGAGAGAGGGAGGATAGAGACATAGTATTATCAATGATGAGAGAGAATCATCGATCAGACACCAAGATTGACAGAACCCATACCCCTCCACCTGCCAGTTCAGAGCCCTCCTCCCTACACCATGGTCCTATATCTTCAAGTGTTCTTTGCCCTTCCTCTTCTTGCTTCTTCTTTTCTAAGTGCCACTCTGAGAGCTTGGGTTTTCTAGTTTCTTCCTTAATTTGAGATCACACCAACACTCCTTCCTCCCTCCCTTCCTTCCTTCCTTCCTTCCTTCCTTCCTTCCTTCCTTCCTTCCTTCCTTCTTCCTTTTATTCATTCATCATTTGACAAAGGGCTGTGTGTTGCCAGCTAAATGTACATTGAGTGCACAGTTGGTTATCAGAAGTTGCTAGTGAATGAAGGTTTTTCATTATCAAGACTGGTCCCCAAATGTAGGCAGACAGGACAGCCAGCCCCTCAGTGTCATTTGAGAAGATCCAATCATGTATCAGCATCTTTGTTTAGGGGTTCAGAAGCCTACAGGCTTCAGAATGATGTTAAATCAGCCCAAGAGCATAGATACATCACCTGATCTGCATTTTGGGACTAATTTGGGAGCTGCTATCTATCTAGCCATCCAGAAATTCACATTTTCCCCTAGCACACAGTTAAGGAAACCAGAGAAAGGCTCATGTTTGATTAATTGAGGAGGAAAGAGTCAACACAGACCTAAGAGAGTGAGCTGTCTCATTTTAGCCACCGGGCTCATGAGTTTTCTGGAGCATGTTGTCATGCCCTGTCTTTAAGAACTGCTGAAGAAGGATGGAATGTTAGGACTTATTCAAGACAAAACAATGTAAAATCAAAGCTTGTACCACATTCTTTCTAGGAAACTGATACGTTAAAATATTCAATAAACCACGGGCATCATCTTGCTAAAATAACACGTTTCCTTTTCATGTTATTTCAGCTGTGAAAGAGACAGATGAAACTGATAGTTATCTGACTGAATATATTTGTGTTGGGTGATGTCCCTATCCTGTCTCTATACCCAAGCCATCATTCAGCAAATATTTATTAAACAGTATGAGAGTGGAGTGCAGGGTTTTCAAGCTATGAGTCACAAGATTTTGATGGTTCATGAGCTCTGTTGGGCTACAATTGGCATTTAAAAAAAGGAAATAGAACCAAGTGAAATAGAATAGAGAGCATCAGTGTGAATTACGTGTCGTGAGGGTAAGTATTGTTACAGGAAACTTTTGGTTCAGCTTCCTGGTGTATAGTCTGTACATCCTCATGACCAGAATTGAGTCATGCGTCCAACCTTGGATCACTCACTGGCAGAGGACAGAGGGGTCACCATGGCTGGTTTTTCCTGTGATTCATCCAAATCCAACTGCAAATACTAAGAAGGAAATAGCCTTTGGGTAGACTTCTGACCGTGTCTGCCACTGAGAGCTCACAGGCTATCTGGGAAACCAGGCAAAACACTACTAGTAGGTATCACAGAGTGGGAAGGGCTGCGCTAACGGTACCAATAAAAGTGAGGGGGTGCTCCCGGGATGTTGCAGGCATGTGAGTTGGGCCTTGAGAATTGAGGAAGATTTCTTCAGGCAAAGCAGTGGGGCAGAGGAAAGGAATAGCACAAGGAAGGGTATGGAAGCAAGAGCCCAGGTGGTCAGGGGCTCACCGGAGTGTGCTGGAAGGGAGACTTCCAGAGGTGAGAGTGCATGATGAGGGACAGGAAACCAGGCAGAGCTAGGTGAGCCCAGATCATGGAGCGTTGGCTGCTGGGGTAGGGAGGCTGGACTTGACCCTGATGTTAGGGAACTGAAGGGGTTCAAAGCTTGGGATGCTCTATTCAAAAACAGCTACAGGGTAGTTTCATTTATTTTGCAGAAGCAAAGGAGATGGAATTCTTGTCCAAAGCCCTGTCTCCCTGCGAGGCCTAGTCATTGCTGATATACATTGTTAGGTCAATTACATGCTGATTTCTTCTTTGCCAGTTGGCTAGTTCATTGGTTGAGTTCCTGTCAGCTCATTCCACTTTCCAGCTGCATCTAAGAACACTATGCAATATTTAGCAACAAATAACATTTAGGACTGCCCAGACCTTGAGACCCCTGTCCTGCCTAATAACTAGAGAAGCCGGAGCCTTTGAATGCTTGGAGGGGGAGTGGCTGATTGGTTCAGCGTCAAGGGAAAGTCCATGTTTCTTAGTGTTGGGTTTGCACTTTCCAGGGAACCCATGGCGATGAGGTTGGGGCTTTCAAAGCCATAGGATAAATGGATGCAGCTTTTTTTTTTTTTCATGCAACTGAATGGTGAGGGGAGCAAAAGTTAAGAGATATATTTTTCCAAGCAGCTTAAAGTTTATCTGGATAACAAAACAAGTACATTTATGTTCCGAAGTAAGGCCCAAGATTTGCAGGAATAATGAAGATAGCATAGACGACTTCAAATAAATTGTAAGCTTGTGCTGGGCCCCTTTGGGCTGTGAGCTCAGTCCTCCGGAGTCTACGTGGCCTGCCCCCTGTGAGCAGGGGTTTGCTGGGGGAAAAGCTGCAAAGCCTGGAGCAAATAACAAGGGTCGTGGGGACCACATGTCCCTCCCAAGATCTTCCTGCCAGGCCTGCCAGGGCCTGAGACCCCTTTGAATCAGTAAGTTTCTTCTTCACTGTAAAGTATCCTGAGGGGAGTTCGCAGAGAACGCCAGGCATTTGTCACTCTATGAATTTCTCAAAACGGACTCCACTGAGCTGTTCTATCGCCAACTTGGGTAAACTGGAGACTGCGTTTCCAGAATCCCCTCCCGGTATGGCCGCAGGGGAGAGCTGGCGAAAAGAGGAACTCGCATGAAACTCGGGTGATGGCAGAGAAGCAGCAGCCATTGCTCTCAGAACATCTTTCTGGTCAGAATGACACGCAAAGGTGCCAGCGGTGCCAGCCTGTCCTGGCCCTCCTGCACTCTGAGACCAGGTCTTCTAGCAAGAACTGACCCTGATGACCAACAGCAGCCCAGGCCCATCCCAGGATGCCTGGCATTCAAAGCCAACGCCGGCAACAGCTCCCTATGGCTTCCTCTACCCGCTTTCCCTTCGCATCCCACCTCGACAGCAGACGTACAGATTGGCAGGCTGACTCTGATCTCACTCCATCCTCCCTACTGCCTCTTCCCAGCTCCTCCCATCACTAATTCCAAACCCCTTATCCCAGAGCTCATTGTGGTTCCTTATCTCTGATTGAACCTGGATTGATAACCATCATGTCCTTTGTTTAAATATAAGTTTATTTTTATTGATTTCAAAGAGGAAGGGAGAGGGAGAGATGGAAACATCAATGATGAGAGAGAATCATTGATTGCTGGATCCTGCACACCCCCTACTGGGGATCGAGGCCACAACTCGGGCATGTGCCCTTGGCCAGAATCAAACCTGGGACCCTTCAGTCCACAGGCTGATGCTCTCTATTCACTGAGCCGAACTGGCCAGGGCCATAATTTCCCTTTGCTGCTGCACCCAGCCCTGAAGAAAGAGAGGTGTTGCTAGAAAATAAAAAGAGGAGGCAACCTCAAAGACGTGGCAATATTTTGAAAAGGGAAGCCTGGATAGGATGTGGCCTGAGAAGCTGTGAGCTCAGAGAGCAGTGAGGACGCAAAGGAGGGGGGATGTAAAGGTTATGAGAGGCGATAGAGCATCAGAGGAAAAAGGGTTTCTGCTTCCTGCTCTCACCAGACCTGCCTCTGACAACAGCTTACTCATTCTGTTCTGGCTGTCAAAATGGTGCGGGGAACAATGGCCTGTAACAGATGATGCTTATATCCCCACGAGAGAAACAGAATCAGAGAAAACGTACAAAGGCAGGCAGAGGAAAACAACACTGAGTGAGAACGAAGTCGCACAATGGATTCATCAATGTAGACAGGACTCTTACACATTCCTTTTGTAGCATGGACTTTATAAAAACTACATCTTGCTTTATTGTCTTCATATCTGGGGTCAGAGGAAAGAATTGTACACAGATCTCTTCTTGTTTATTTGTTAAAATGATTACTGAGAATGTTGAGTATTCCATCTTCCGTGATCCAATACATAAAGATCCATGTAAAAATTCTCCTTGCAGGGTTCAAAGATGGGAAGAAATTTCGAGTGTTCCAAGAGTTTGGAAATATTCATTTATGAGACAAAAAGAAGTATGACACCTATTGTATTTTCCTTCTTGCCCCGGTTGTCAGGAAACTAGAGATTTTTTATTTATTTTTTGTTTTGCTTGTGTTCAGGAGTGTTCTTTAGTCCGAATGGGTGTTATCATTTTGTACTTGGCTCCTTTGAAAAATTTCTTTGCAGATGCTTGAGGCCATTTAGCCTATTGAATTTGCTAAAGGTTCTGCCTCTTGCCGTCTCCTTTGGTTTTGGAGACAACCTACAAAGGAAATATTTTATTTCTCATATTTGACAACACTCCTTTCCATTCCACCCAAGAAACCAACATGATCTATGACTGAGAGGAAGACAAAGGACCAGGTGGAGGCCGTATTTCCAGGGTGGACACAAATGAAATCACAGTTGTACATGGACATTAAAAATGGTTATTTTTTGTCATATACAACTAAGATATGGAACACCTTCAGGATTGCTCATTTGTATGGAACTGTTAGGAAAAGCTTCGTAGTTTGTTCTCTACAGTCAATAGTTTTCAGAATCAAATGATGGATGTGTTTACAGGTTACCATAGAAACCTTGGCCTTGTTCTAATGTTCCTCAGCTTTCTCATTTTTAGTTACTTTCTCATTTTAATGGTCCAGTTACTAAAAAAAGTCACAAAAATTATTTTCCAATAGAATCATATATAGGTGACTTTATTCTTTTTAAAAACTTCTTAAAAATGTAGTTATATGATTTGTAATTAGAAATTAAATTTATAGAGAAGAGTTTGTTATGACAACAAACTGAATTCCCATTTGGAAGGTTGAAATCCATAAATTTAATCACAACTCTATTCTCAGGCTACAGAAAAGTGGATTAAACTCAACATGGATAATTTAATCTGAAGCCCTGAAGGGGATTAAAACTGGTTACAGATGATGTGAAAAAATAAATGTCAAGGAAAATTCAACTTCACTTTATTAGAGAAATGAAAGATCTGGGCAGTGCTAGCCAGTTTTAACTAACAGAAAAATGTCAAGAAATGACACAGTAATTATATAAATGTATCATTGAAAACTCCAAAACATATATGCTATGTATACACAACACACAAGCACACACACACACACACAATGTAAGTACAATGAAAGTGAAAACTTATTTTGTTTTGTGGTATCACCAGACCAAAACATTGTCTTGCGGTAGAAGCTATATATATTGAGCAAGTGATCAGAATACAAATGGCATACAAAGGTACCAGGACAGATGAACATACCACATGGAAACAGGCATATTCTCCATAAGTGCTTTACACTATAAGAACATGCACATGTAGAATATTATTCTAATACTAGAGGCCTGGTGCATGAAATCTGTGCACTGGGAGTGAGGTGTCCCTCAGCCCAGGCTATACCCTCTCCAATCTGGGACCCCTCGGACATCCCTCTCACAATCTGGGACTGCTGGCTCACAACAGCTTGCCTGCCTGTCTGCCTGCCTGATTGCCCTTACCCGCTTCTGCCAGGCAGCTCGATCATGCCCTAACCACTCCCTGCCAGCCTGATGGACACCAATTGCCTTCCCCTGCTGGCCTGGTTGCCCCCAACTGCCAACTCTCCCCTGCAGGCTTGGTCACCCCAACTGCTCTTCCCTGCCAGCCTCATCACCCCTAACTGCCCTCCCCTGCAGGCCTGGTCCCCCCAACTGCCCTCCCTCCCCTGCAGGCCTGGTTGCCCACAACTGCCCTCGCCTGTTGGCTATCTTGTGGTGGCCATCTTGTGATCACATGCGGACGGCCATTTTTAAACACATGGGGGTGGCCCTCTTGTGCGAGGGTGTGATGGTCAATTTGCATATTACCTCTTTATTATATAGGATAATAAGATCTATGAGATAATAAGCTAAGACAACAGAATGGGTTGAAGAGGAATTGCAGAGTGAAAGAAAAGCTTAATACTATTAGGTATCTAATAAACTCAATATACAGGAGGGGACAAAAGTAGGTTTACAGTTGTTTGTATGGAAAATAATACAAAATAGCCCTAACCAGTTTGGTTCAGTGGATAAAGTGAAGAGTACCAGGTTCAATTCTGGTCCAGGGCATGTACCTTGGTTGCAGGCTCCTCCCTGGCCCGGGCTCTGATTGGAGGCAACCAATCGATGTGTTTCTTTCACATCAGTATTTCTCTATGTCTTCCCCTCTCTCTTCCACTCTCTCTCTCTCTCTAAAAAAAAAAAAAAAAAAAAAAAAAAAAAAAAAAAAAAAAAAAAAAAAAAAAAAAAAAAAAAGAAAGAAAAAATAATACAATAATAAAAAAATAATATACAAGAATAAACTGTGTTTTATGTACTCACAACTGTAAACTTACTTTCACCCCATTCTGATGGCTGGAAGTGAAATTTTGGTGGAGAGGCCTGAGATAGTCACAATAAATGCAGAGAAAAGAGAGAAAAAGATTTTAAAAACTAGAGAGAAGATGAAAGACATAGAAGAGAGCAAAAATGATCCTTTGATGGCTTTGAAATAAAGATGTGAACAAATGGAACAGAAAAACTACTCAGAGATATGCAACAAAAAGTTGTTTTGAAATCAAAGAATAATAAAATTTTCAGGCATAGATGACATATCATATGATGGGAAAAGCTGATTAGGAATGAGAGCAATCAATATTCTGAACTTGAAGCAGGAAGAAAAACATTCAAATCTCCAGGAAGGAGAGAGGGGGTAAAGAATTAGATCGGCCTTGGACTTTTTCACAGTAGTCGATACAAGAAAATATGAGGCAATATCTGCCAAGTTCTGAGAGAAACAATGTATGACCCAGGAACTCTGTGCCCAGTCAAGTTCTTCATAAAATAAAACAGAAACACATCGCAAACAGGAAGGAAGTCAGGTGGTAAAGTACCTATCAGCCATCAACCCTTGGAAAAGTCCTTAAAGGCAAATGTTTTTAAACAGAAGATGAATCAAAATAAGACTCCAGGAATGAAAATGCTGGGGTAAAAGTATCCATTTAAATATAAGTTCGTTTAACTACAGGCTGAACAACAAACAACATGAATTCTGGGTTGCAGAAAAGAATGTGAATAAAATAAACCTTGATACAGTAAAAATGATAGGATAAAAATATTTAGAGGGAGAGAAAAGGTAAAAAGTTTAACCGCTAATACTTGTTTTTTAGTATAGACACAACTGTTACTATATAAAACTGAAACATGCATTTAAAAGAAATGCATAATATTCCAACCTCTTAACAGTTTCATGATCTTTTTAAAAAAATATTTTTATTGATTTCAGAGAGTAAGAGAGAGAGAGAGAGAGAGAGAGAGAGAGAGAGAAACATCAATGATGAGAGAGAATCATTGATCGGCTGCCTCCTGGATGCCCCACACTGGGAATTGAGCACACAACCCAGGCATATGCCCTGACCAGAACTGAACCTGGGACCCTTCAGTCTGCAGGCTGATGCTCTATCCCCGAGCCAAACCAGCTAGGGTACTACACCAATTTATATAAGACACTTGAGCATCTACAAATTTTGGTATCTGATGAGAGTCCCGGAACCAATCCCCTGCAGATACTGAGGGCCAACTAGTTGAGTTTTGGGGGAGTCAAGACTTATATGTGAACTTTTGATTGCACAGAAAGGGGTGGTCAGCACCCCTAACCTGAATTGTTTGAGAGTCAACTGCAATCCCATTAAAAAATCGGTGCATTTTTCCAGAGAAGATAACCAAATGACCAAAAGGTACATGAAAAGGTGCTCAATATCACTCAGGGATCAAAGGAATTTAAATCAAACCACCATGAGCCATTGCCACACATCGGTCAGTAGTTGTCTTCAAAAATACAAGAGATAAGTGATGGCGACGATGTGCAGAAAAGGGAACTCTTGTGCACCGTCGGGGAGAAGGGGGATTGTACACTGGTATAGCCACTATGGCAAACAGTATGAATTTCCTCAAAAAATCAAAACGGTAACTACCACATTCTCCAGCAATTCCACTCCTGGGAACATATCCCAAGGAAATAAAAACATTACGTGAAAGAGGTATCTGTACTCCCATGTCCACTAAGCAGTATCATTTACAATTACCAAGACATATTAACAATATAAGTGTTGCATCAATGGATGAGTGGATAAAGAAGCTGTGTTATTTTAAGTATGTTTGTATATGTATATTTATTTATTCAGTCACAAAAGGGGGAAATCCTGTCATTTGAAAGAAGTTGGGTGCAGAGGTGGACTTTGAGGGCATTATGTCGAATGAAATAAGTCCAACAGTGGAATCTTAAAAACAAAACTCAAACTCATGGGGAAAAAGAGAAGGCCAGATTTGTGGTTACCAGCAGCAGGGCTGGGTGTGGAGGAGGAGAGGGGGAGCTGGGGGAAGGTGGTCAAAAGGTACGAAGTTCCGGTGAGAAGATAAGTACTGGGCATGTAATGTACACATGATGACTACAGTTAACACTGCTGTATGGTACAGAGGAAAGTTGTTAACAGAATAAATCCTAAAAGTTCTCATCACACAGAGAAAGGAAAAAAAGTTCTCATCACCAGGAAAACAATTTTTTTTTGATCCATATGAGATGATGGATGTTAACTTACTGTGGCCGTCATTTCACAATACACCTTAAACGTATACAGTGCCCAGTGTCAATTCTACCTCAATAAACCTGGAAAAATGTAGACTCTCTGCAGGGTACAGAGACAATCAGAGGCCAGCACGGTGCTTGATGATTCGTGCCGAATCCCCTTACTCAACATCCACGAAGATCTGACGGGACATCTGTTTCGTGCCGTCTGTGATGCACGGATAGGGTCATGCACGCTGCAGCCTGCTGCCCGGCCTGCCTTGCCCTGTGTCTGCTTGTATGTGCACAGTTGGGCTCCCCAGCGAGTCTGACGGGCATGCGGCCCGCCGGCCGCGAGCCTGACATGCTTGCGTGTCTCCCTTTCATACTGGCATCCCCACGCCCAACAGAATGCCTGGGCACCCCTAGGTGCTCGGGAGTGCTGCACATGATGCAGGTGAGACCGCGTGTCTGAAAGCCCAGGAATGTTCTGGCAATCTCCCTGGGAGCCAGGTGGGAGGCCAGGGGCATTACCTGCTTGGAGGAGTGAGCAAACGCGCTGTCCTTGCCGCCCCACAGTCGCCTGTCCTTGCCGCCCCACAGTCACAGCCTCCAGCCACCTGTCGCTGGACCCGCCAGAGTGTTGCACCGTGTGTTTTGCCAGGAAGCCCGAGTTAGAGAAGGCCCTGGCGGAGGCGGAGCAGGGAGGGCCCGCAGAGCCTTTTCTTACCTGGTAATGAAGCCTCATTAGAAACTGCGAGAACCTGTGCTGAGAACTGGAAGCAGCAGCCAGCCTCGACTCCCGCTGCCAAAGGCTGATGCGGAATGATTTACGGCGGTGGCTGCTTCTGGAGATTACAGAGCAGAGGAGGCCGGTGTGCGGCCCGCCCAGCTGCGGGCAGGAGGGATGCAGGTCCATTCTCCCCTTCTTGCAGTGGCTCCAATAGCTTCCAGGCTCTGGGAAACGCGTGGCCATTCAGACACAGAAGTGCCTCTGAATGGCTGACCTTTCCGGGCTCTCCAACTGTGTTTAGGTTAGGGATTTCAGCCTTGGCTGGGGAGCAAAAAATTAATTATAACAAGAAAGAAAAGAAACAGCTTAGTGTTGGGAGCATGCAGCAGAGCTAGGCTGGCTGCACACTGTCTTGCCAGAGGCCCTTGCACCCAGTGGTTAATTACAGGCTCCCCACCCCCACCCCTTGCCCTTCCCGGCAGTGTGCAGCCCAGGGGGGATTGGTGCTTTGCTGAAATGTAGCATTAGGTGGAGTCTTGCCTATTTCTGTGCCTCAAACAACAATCAGAATTATGTGGAGGTCTCATGCAAACTCAGTAGCTGTCCTGCCCAAGTGACTCATTAATACAATCCCTTTGGCTGCCCTGGAAGGCAAGCAGAAAACCCAGTTGGAACCATTTTAACCAGGAGACCACCGTTCTTACTTTGCTTCTCTTTCAAGCTTCCTGCAGAGGAAACAAGGTTTCTCTCGTTTGTGTTGGCCTTGAGGGTTTGGAAGTGCAGGTACTGGGAGGAGGGCGTCTTCAAATGGTCCCTCAGCGGACACAGCCCCCTGTCTGGGTCAGCCCTTGATGAGGACAAAGACTCAGCTTGGATACTGTGTCTGGGATTCTGTGTGACAAGTGGACTGACACAAGCGTGAGGGAAGAATTAAGAAATTGAGGTTGGGCCCTAGCCGGTTTGGCTCAGTGGATAAAGCATCGGCCTGTGGACTGAAGGGTCTCAAGTTCTATTCCGGTCAAGGGCATGTACCTTGGTTGCGGGCACATCCCCAGTGGGGAGTGTGCAGGAGGCAGCTGATCGATATTTCTCTCTCATTGATGTTTCTAACTCTCTATCCCTCTCTCTTCCTCTCTGTAAAAAAAATCAGTAAAATATATCTTAAAAAAAGAAATAAAGAAAGAAATTGAGGTTGGGCTGTGTGTGTGTGGGGGGGGAGGGGTTGTTGGGAGGCACTGAGAGCTGGTGCGGGGACACAGGTGCTGGTTTCAATTTTAATCAGAAGGCAGGGAGCCTTGCCTGGGTAGGTGGCAGATTCAGGAACTATATTTGGCTGGCCCGGCTCCCACTGTGGAAGAAAATTCTGAGACTAGAAGTGAAGCAAGCAACCACAGTCTAATTAACCCCCCACAGACTTACAGTGAAGTTTTCCCTTTACGCCGATTGAGAGGCCCTCAGTCAACAGCAGTGAAAGGTGTGTGTCTGCACAAAAACACGGTGCAGAGCACATTAAACAGGTCTGAAGGCTTCGTGATGCCTGTACTTATGGCACATGCCATACAGCGCCACACCACTCCCCTCTCTAACAAGAGTGCTGCTTTCACCCCAAAGCGTGGTGAACTTGCATGCCTTGAGCACGGTGCTTGCCCAAGCAGCTGGTCCTTGGATGGAGAGGCAGATGGCATCATGCTCAGGGAACTTTCCAGAGCCTTCAAGAATGGCTCCACCAGCAAAGGCCAGGCAGGTAAAGTGACGTCCATCTCTACCGGTAGTGAGTAGAACAGGTGGTCAGACTGGAAGCTGCACACAAAGCATTTATTTGCAGAGGGACAGGGAGGTTGCCCAAGCCACAGACTACTTCAGTTTAAGACTGAAGGACCCTTTCCACTTCTAGGAAGCTTTTCAGCTCCAGGGAATCTAGCAGGGAATCCAGCTCGGGGAGGGTGGGGGATGGGAGGCTGTTTGGGGGAGATGTGGGAGCAGGCGGGGAAGACTCCTCAGGGAACTTCATTCACCACTTGGTGAGAAGGCAGCATTTTCTTCATGAAAAGTTCTCCACTAGCTGAAACAAACAAAAACACATTTGAGTGAGAGAAGCTATGGATGACTGAAAATTAGTAAAGATCACAATAAGACTATAGGAAAGGTAGAAATCTCATGGAAAGAAATTGGCCTTTGAAATAAGACAACTTGGGTTTCTTTTTCTTTTTTATAGATTTGAAAGAGAGGAAGAGAGAGAGAGACATTGATTTGTTGATCCGGGCCTTCCAGCTGCAATGCAGGGCCTCCCTTCATTCCATGCCACCCCCTGTTGGTTAGCACACGTCATAGCGAGCAGTTGAACTCCCAGTCTCCCTGTTGAACTCCTGAAGGGACACTTTGCATATTAGCCTTTTATATATATTTACAGACTAGAGGCCTGGTACATGAAATTCATGCACTTGGTGTGTGTGTGTGTGTGGGGGGAGTTCCTCAGCCTGGCCTGTATGCTCTTGCAGTCTGGGAACCCTCAGGGGATGTCCGACTGATGGCTGCAGGGAGCGGGCCTAAGCTATCAGTTGGACATCCCTAGTGCTGCCATGGAGGCAGGAGAGGCTCCAGCCACTGCTGCTGCACTCATCAGCTATGAGTCTGGCTTCTGGCTGAGTGGTGCTCTCCCTGTGGGAGCGCACTGACAACCAGGAGGCAGCTCCTGTGTTGAATGTCTGCTCCCTGGTGGTCAGTGCATGTCATAGCGACTGGTTGACTGGTCAAGTTCTTCCCCCTCGTGGTCATAGTGAGGGGTTGAGCAGCCTTAGTATATTATTAGCATATTACACTTTGATTGGTTGAACGGCTGACCAGACAACCGTACACTTAGCATAGTAGGCTTTTATTATATAGGATTCATTACTTCTTGCATGTTCCTTGACCAGAAATTGAATTAGGGAGATGCTGTCGCCAACTGAGCTACCTGGCCAGGGCCAACTTGGGTTTCAAATCCCTGCTCCACAGGTATTAGCTGAGTTACCTTGAGCAAATGACTGAAGCTCTCTGAGGCTTTGTTTCTTATCTGTTAAATGGAGATAATGATATAGTCCTAGCAGGGTTTCAGGGGAAATGAAGAGAACAGAGAACCTAAAATTGTGCTGGCCCACAGCAGGCACTCACTAAATGGTATTCTTACATTCTTGAAGAATATTCAGCTTAATTCACAACTTTTTTATGTTTAAAACAAATTTGTGCATTTATTCAGATGTTCATAGGCATATAAAAAAATGAGCTTGGTTAGAAACATCCAGCTTTTATAGTCCACAGAAATGAATCCAATAAAAAGACAGTTGGGAAGGAGCTGGATGACACGCTTTCCATTTGAAAGGAGGAAGGGCTGGTTGCCTCCCTGTGGCTCTCTTGTTTCCGAAGAAAGCGACGTTATGGAGCTCTGGCTCCACCTCCTCGTGTGATCACAGAAAACCGCACTCTGTCCTGGGCCTTTGTCGTTTTGCTGGAATCATGGGGGTTGGACTATATAATCGCTAGGTTATCTCTTAGAACTGACATTCTATTCCTTATTCAATGTATGCCACAGACGGGGCCTTGGAGGGAGATATGAAGATATAGAATTATGATCAAATAAAGGCTTGGATTTCCTTAAAGAGCTGGCAAGGAATTAGTCCCCAAACTCATGCATATGCTCCTGTAATAATCACCTGTTAAAAAAGACTGCATATATACATTGGTGTATATATGTGTATATATACACATGCATACATTCATATACATACTTAGACATATATATGTCATTCCCATCCTTGCCTCTCTCCACTGTAGAGGCTGGAAAAAGTTGCTTTTCCAGAACCACTTACAGGTAGGTAAGGTAGGTAAGGCCCTGTGAGCAGGTCTGGTCAATGAGATAACAGGCAAAGTCCATTAGAGGACTCCTCAAAACATTTTTCCTTCACTGACTGATAAAGAGGTTACCCGGGGGACGGCCTTTCTTGCTGCCCTTCCTTCCTTCCTTCCTTCCTTCCTTCCTTCCTTCCTTCCTTCCTTCCTTCCTTCCTTCCTTCCTTCCTTCCTTCCTTCCTTCTTCTTCTTGTCATGAGTGAGGCCCTGATGTCGGGAGCTGTGGGAGGCATTTGGCAACCACGTGGCACAAAGATGAAGACAAAAAGCCAATCTGCCAGGGATGGTCTGTCAGAAAGACGAAAGGAGCGTGGGGCCTAATGAAATCATTGAGAAGCCCAGACCGCCTCATTTCTGGAACTCTCAGATAAACACGGTGTTTGTCCTTGCTGTTCCCAGGGTGGTCTGTGGGCCGGCAGTACAGGCCTGGCCTGCAAGTTTGTTGGAAACGAAGAACCTCAGGCCCCAGCCGAGTCATACTGAAGCAGAATCTGCATTTTAAAGAGATGCCTGGGAGTTGGGTGCGCATTAAACTTCAGGTGCACTGGTTTATGGGCCCATTAATTAGGCTCTATTACATGCTGAAAGCATTCCTAACAGATACCGTGTATGCACAGTAAATCCTCACGTCACGCTGTCAATAGGTTCTGGGAATTACGATGAAATGATGTATAAGGAAGACAGTTTTACTACAGAATAATTTATATCAACAAGCATTAAATTCCTATGGCATCTCATCAATGTTCTAATGAAATGATGTTGAACTAAATGACCTTATTGGAGAACCTGCTGCACTAGGTATGTCTTAACATTTGAAGGCATGTCTATGTGTGTATGTGTATGTCTGTTTATATGATTATAAACAGGTGTAACACATTTATGTGTACATGCACATTTATAATATATATATTTGTTTATGTATTTGTGGAAGGATAGAGTGAGGCTATGGGAGTGTGTGTGTGTTTTGGGGAGTTTGGAGGTGATTTCTTCTATCTTAATTACTTCTATAGTGTTTGAAAATAAATATTTTAAACGATGAGTTGTGCTACTTTTATAATGAAGCAAGAAGAGACCTACCGGCTCTCCTCTCTGTCCAGCAGGACGTGGTAGGACGCCACGTCTCTCTGCAGCTGGCACCTGTGTGCCAGCAGATGCTCGCGGGTCTGCTGCTGCTGCTCTGCTTCCGCACGCATCTCCTGGAGCTCCGCCTCCAGCCTGCGGACCACAGCGCCCAAGTTCTGCAGCTCCAGGTCATGCCAGTGCTTGGCGTCCTGCAAAGTGTTCTCCAGGCCTCGTTTCTGCAAAAGAGGGAACACGTCCAAACTCAAGGCCAACAGGCAGGGCCCTTGGAGAGCGAGGTGTGCAGAGCAGTGGGAGGGGCTGGCATTGATCTGGTCGGTTGCCAGGTTTAGGTAGCTTGGTGTGTAAATCATGAATCCTCAGGAGGCCAGACTCTTGTTTAGTCTAATTCACTGATCATTCTGATGGGGGCGGATGTGGATGTGTGTGTATGGGTGACACATGGGTGGGTAGGTGGAATGGAGGGGAGGAAGAGAAGGGGGAAGAGAGATGATATAAGAATGAGAGATGAGTGAGAAAATGAGAGAAACTGACACACATACACACACACAGTCTGCAGGTGTTTCTTCAAAGAAACCTTGCTCTCTGAGCCGCCTCTGAGCCTTTTTGCTGATTTTCTCACCCCCTGGGGGACCCTATCTCCTCCCAAACCCCACCTATAATTCAGCTAAAATGCTGTCTCCTCTGCACTCTTCCCCAGATTATCAGAATTACAATGAATGTCTCTGGCTGCTCTATAGTCAGCGGTTGTTTCTTTTTTTTCTTTTTTTTTTTTGATGCCCGTTTAGGCTAATTCCTCTTCCTTTGGTTCCCCCTTCCCTGTGGGTTCCCCACCACCCCATCCTGAACCTGTTACTCTCTGAGCTGTGTTGCCTGGGCCTATTAGTTGGTCTCTCCCACACTCATGATTTCCCGTCTCTTTGCCAATGGCTCCTGCAGTGATTCTTTTAGCACAGACTTCTCTCCTCTCTCCAAGCCCCGACCCACTACTGAACTTCCTACTGGAAATACATGCAGCCCAGCGCACCTCAAACCAAGGCATCCAAAACGGACCTGCTGGTCTTTCCTATCTGCGCTTCAGCAGGTGAACTCCTGAGAACTAGAAACCGGGGAGAGACACATCCCTGGTCTTCTTGCTTCTCTCCGAAACTCAGTCATTACTGAATCCCGCCCCTCGTATATTCTGAAAAGCTTTCACATGTGTGCCCTCTCTTCTCCAGCCACCAGTGCCCAGAATCGATGCGCATCACCTCTCATCAAGGGGACCTCAGTGACCTCTTAGCTCGTCTTTCTGCCTCTAGTTCCGCCTTGTGCTGCATTCCCACATGGAAGCTACGGTGCTCTGTCTAAAGTCCAACTCTCGGCCTGTATCCCCTCTGCTTTAACCACATCCCCTAGCCCTCCAGGGTCCCTAGCATGGCGCCCACCACTGGCCCAGCTTGCTTTGTGAGTAGTGATTGTTGACATTGGACCTGCAACACCTGTGGTTTGGAAAAATATTTGACAGAGCCAGGGCTGGATCATCTGTTTACAGTTTTGGTTCCATGGAGGTGACTCCTCCATGAGGCCCAGGGTCCTTTGATGACTCAGGACCCACTGCTCAAGCCCAGGTTCTCCCCTCTAAGTCCTGACATCCTGACCTGGTGCCCACAGAGACGCTTGAGCTGAATGACTATGGTGAGGTCCCCTGCCGCGGGTGTCCCAGCCCTGGCCCGTTAGGGGACATGGATAGCACCAGCGAGCATACCGTGGTCACAGCAGCACGCTTACCCCCCAGCGTATGGAAACTGGAAGGGATGCCCTTGAATTATAGACCCTCCAGAAAGTAAAATAGTAATCTGTGATTTCTGGTCTTAAATTCCTGATCTGACTGAACACAAGAGCCCTGTAGGCATCAAGCACCATTATTGGTGCCTGGCTGCTAACACACAGTATCTTGTTGGAAAAGGCGGCTGAACGTCTCATCAGCTCGGTTGTGGGGGCCTTGTGTGTGTACAGGTTGCTCTGAGTGAGGGCGGTAATGCAGCAGATCAATAGGACGGCCAAGGTAGATCCTCACGTGAAAGCGAGAAGGTGGAATTTCAGAGCGTTGCTCGGCTTGTGAGTAGAGGAAGCAGGATTTGATTGCAGAGCCTGAGCGCCAACCCCCAGCCCCATAGGCTGGCTGTGGTCGAGGACAGAGAGAGAGAGAGAGCCAGAAGGACTTGGCTCCTGCACTGATGACTACATTAATGGGAAAATCCCTGAGCCACAGATTTCTCATTTGCAAAATGAGATGGCGGTGACGGTCCTGCCCACTGCGCAGTGTTTCTATGAGGCGACGAGAGAATGCATATGAGCATGTTCTTACTATCCGTGTCACTTTGAGGAAATTTAGGGCACTGTACCAAGCAATCTGGGGACGTAAAAGTAATGAAACCTGGGTCCTTCCCTCAAGGAGTTAATGTGACTTTGGTGGAAGAGCTGATTTCAGCCCACAGACCACTCTGAATGTGAGTGTGTGGCGGGTGGGGGGTCACCCAGCTGTGGGAGTCAGGATCTTCAGGGGGTTTCGCATTTCTGTGTTTTTACCTCACCTGTGCCAAGGGTTTGGCAAGAGGAGCAGGTGGAGGCAGGCAGACTTGAGGGGAGGAGTCCCCTTGCAGCCACAGGAGAACACATTAAGGGCTCAAGGCAGGAAAGGGAAGGACAGAATCTGGACATTAACATGAAGATCTGGCAAAGGAGAGCTTTCTATTGTAGGCCAAGCTCAGGCCATTCCAGGGGTGGGGACCCTGAAAGTGCAGAATAGAGGAGGCGATAGGTAGAGGCATGTCCAGATGGTGCAGCACGAGACGGGGGGAGTCTGTGAAGGAAAGAGGCAGGGAATAAAGCTTCTGAGATATTTTGACATGGGAAATGGAAACCAGAGACCTCATGTTGGGGGACCTTCATTTTATCTGCAGAATAATACAGGTGACAGCATCTGCGGAGAGGCAGAGGGGAGCATTGCGGGGGGCTTGCGGAGGACAGAAGCTGCTAGGGAACACCGATTCCCTCTGCTTTGTTCACACAGGGTTTCAATCAAGTTGTGAGCTTTTAGAGGACAGGCGCTATCCAACTCAGATTTGCCTCCCAGGGGCTAAGGAAAGGCCTTGCACATAGCAGGCACCCAGTATACGTGTGTGGAATGGGTGCTGAGTGATGGGCCACCTGCCACTGAGGAGTAATTCATCTGGGCTTGTGTGTGTGTGTGTGTGTGTGTGTGTGTGTGATGTTGGCTTGAGAATATGTCCTCAACCTTTTGCCTGGAACTTTCTGTCGCCAGAAGGGTGACACTCTTGGCAGCCACAAGGGCATCTGGGCAAGGAATGGCAGTCCCTTCACTGTGCCTAAAGCAACAGAGGAGAGGCAACACCCCTACTATTAGGGTGCTTATCAAGGGTTAGGCAGGCGAATAAAGCTGACTAGCATAACATTCACCCGCCTCTGAGTAAATAACGCCATTGCTTTTAGATATTTTTTTTTGTCTGTTTAGTGAAAGTAGCATTGCTTTAAACTGCAGTTTTCTGGTTTCTCTCACCTCAGATCCTTTACTCATGCCCCCTTGCGCTGAGCCAGATCCCATCAGAGAATGAGTGGGACAGAAGTGGAGCAATGAGCTGCATGTCATGGTGTGGCAAGAAGGCTGAGCACCTTCCTGAGCCAGCTGGGCACCGTGTGACCTTGTTGGCCTGAGGACGATGGACCCAAGTGAACGGAAGACACTTGAGGGATCCGGAGGTGATGGGATGATCTTGGCAACAGGCAGAGATAAAGCTGTTCCTGAGGGAAAGTACTAGGATAAATGCCTGAGCTAACTTCATGGCAGGTGTGACTGGTGGCTGGAAGATGGAGCTGATTTGGGTGGCAAATTGAGATGCAGGTGTACGGGGTGTCGGGGGGAGAAAGGGGCATCAGTAGGGTGTCTGATCAGCCTGAGGACTCCAGGCTGATGGGAGAGAGGGCTTCTTGGGCCTCAGTGGACTAGACCACCTCAGCTACGCCAGGTTTACGTGAACCAACCCCTTTGTGCACGCTGGTGTGTACAGCTCCCCTGTGGTTGACCTGGTACACATGGCACCTGGAGGGCATCCAGGAGGGGCTGTGCTTACAACCTAATAGAACTTTAGTCCACCCCAGAGAGCAGAGGTGGACTGCTGTATTATTAGTAGTCGTTTAAATTAATAATAATAATTAATGATATGAGAGATCCGCCCACAAGCCACAGTGAGTCTGGGGAGCTAACCAGGTGTCTTAGGCTGGGGGCCCCAGAAGCACAGCCTGCAACAGGGAATAATTAAGGAGCTGCTCCCGGGAAAGGGGGAGCAAGGGAAGCAGGCCAGGGCTGGGCAGGGGAGGTGCTAAGCCAGGAGGTGGTCTCAGCCCGAGTCTGGCTGCAGCCTGACCCCACTACAGCCTGACTCCACGGAGCCCCGGAGCCCAGCCCTGGAGGGCGAATTACCCCAGAAGCCTGGTTCCACTTTGCAGCAAGTGAGCAGGGCTTTTAAACCCCCTGTGAGTCAGTCATTGGCTGGGAAGGTGGGCTGGCCTGAAACCTCCCCCCCCCCCCCCATCTGGGGCAGTTGGGAAGGGGCATCTGGGCATGAGTGGCCGACATTCACAGCAGGGGCCGGTATATGTATTGCCCTTGTGATTCGTTATCGGATCCTCCCAGGCCTCAGACTCCTACGCCGGGAGATGAGGGCCCCTGGCACACCGTGACCCGTGTGATGACAGTCCAACCGCTGAGAGTTAAAATTGTCCCAAGAAATGCCAGGTGGCTCCTGGCCCACTCACCAGGGCCCGCAGGGACTCCGTCTCCGCCTGCAGGCTCTGCACTTGGCACGAGGTGCTGTGCAGCTCCGCCCTGCGGGCAGCAGCCAGCCGCTCCTCCTCCTCCTCCTCCTCTGGGCGCTGCCCCTCCGCCTGCTGCTGCTGCGACAGGGAGTCTCGGGTGAGCGGGAGGCCTGAGCTCCTGACCCATCGTCCTCCCCTCGCCCCCTTTCTAACGCCCTCCCCGCTGCTTCAGGCTCAGAGGAACCGGCTACTGGATTTAAACTTTCCTCTTTTGCTATATACAGACATTTATTCTGCTTGAACACGTGACACAGGCAAGTAGAATGCAATTCAAAAGATTTCCCAAAGAATGTGCGGTAGGAACATATAGGGTCCTTTTCTCCCTGTGCGCTAATTAACTAGCTCTCCTGTTTCCAGTGTTTTATACCTCCTTCCAGAAATACTTCAAATATGTAAGACCTTCCCCCTGCTTGGTCTTTATTATACCTTAGAGATGATTCTAGCATGTCAGCATTTATCCATCAGTTACATTCTTTAAAAAAAAAATCTTTATTGTTGAAAGCATTACATATGTCCCCGTTTCCCCCCACTGACCCCTTCTAGCTCCCCTCCGCCCCCCAGTTACATTCTTTTTAATGGCCACAGAGTATTGCCTTACTTAGGAGTCCCCCATCGATGGACACTTAGGTCGCTTTCAGTCTTTGCCTGTTACAATCCATGGAGCAAAGAATAACCTACATCCCTCATCTTGATTACATGGGACTATCTCTGGGGGTAAATTCCTCTAGTGGAACTGCTGAGTCAAAAGGGCAGGCTTTGCAGTTTTGATAAATGTTGCCAAATTGCCCTACAGGGAGTTTGTAGCCTCTCCCAGCACCATAAGGCAGGTTAATCGTTAGCCAGCGGGACCAGATGTCTGGTCACACTTGTGACTATTGGGGTTTTGAACCTTCTCCCTGAGTGAGGTGGACATATTGTGATTCCTCCCCATACATTCAGGGAGCAGGTCGTTGCTACTCTGCTCTTTGCCGGGGAAAAGGGAAAAAAGGAGAGATCACCCACGTCCCTAACTTCAAGCCAAGTCTGACGGCATGTCACCAAGCCCGTGTGTGATGTGGGAGAAAATGTTTTGTCTCCTAGGTTACTGGCTCTCTTGATTGACCATCTTTACTACATATGAATACTTATTTATAGAATTGTGCAAAAATAGTCCAATCTAATTGACTGGCTAAGAAACCTGAGTCAAAGGGCGCGTATCTCAGTAGTAGTTCTTCCAGTTCTTGCTGTTTAAGGGCTGTAAGCAGCTCAACAAAAATGCCCATTAAAGGCCTAGAATCTGCTAAAGGAGAACTGAAGCCGTGGGCCCAGTTCCAACTGGTTGCCCTTGGCTGTGTGTCTCTGGGCCATGATTCAGCCTCTCTGAGTCCAGTCCCTGTCCATAGAATGCAATGACAATGAGTGGAGAATGATAATCACATGATGACCCTCTCCTGAATCACTTGAGGCTTCTAATAGGTTATGCATGTAGAAGCCTTTAGAACCTTAAAAGCATGCAAATATTGGCTGTATGTGTTTTCTTTACGTATGTGTTTACTGATTTTTTAAACAGAGAGGAAGGGAGAGAGAGAGAGAAACATTTATTAGAGAGAATCATAGATGGGATGCTTCCTGTACGCCCCCTACTGGAGATCAAGCCCAAAACCAGGCATGTGCCCTGACTGGGAATAGAACTGGTTTATGGGACGATGTCCAGTTCACTGAGTTACACTGGCTGGCTGCATATGTTTTCTATATGTGGAAAGTAGTATTAGCTAATACATGAGTTTGTAAAAGCCACTGTGACTTGAACACAGCTAATGATAACTGATGTGTGTGAAGCTCTTACTTGGTGCCAACCACTCTGTGAACAACTTTTAGTCCATTTAATCTCACTTAACCTTTACAACCCTATGAAGCAAGTGTCGTTATTGTTCCCATTTTATATGAGGAAACCGAGGCACAGAGAGATTGAGGTTTTTTTAATTCCAGATCATATGGCCTAAGAGGGGCAGAGCCGGGACTCAAGCGCAGCCGCAGACTGCAGAGCTGTGCCCTTAACCAGAGCTCAATGCTGCCGTTGCCACCAATTCATCAACTTAAGACCCTGAAATTGGGGTTGTCTTCCCCAAGGTGAAGGTGGGTCACTCTAAGATATCCTCATTGTCTTTCAAGTCTTCCTGGGATCAGTAGCCCTGTTCTTCCTTCTCTCCTTGGGGTTGGGCCTGGCCAGATGGGCTGTGTGGGAGGGTGGGGGGCAGGAGAGGGGGTGTCCTGACAAATAGAATCATGTAACACGGCTATACAGAGAGGCCGGAGCAGTGTGGGCTGGAGCCGGTTCCTGATAGCGTACAAGAGCTGGCAGTAAATTTTCAGGAATTTTGCAAGCCAGTTGTTAAACACAGCCATTATTAAAAATTAAATCATATCAACTCACAATTAAATAAGTTATATTTAAAAAAATGGTGCCTGGCTGGTGTGGTTCAGGGGTTGAGCATCAACCCAGGAACCAAGAGGTCGCCAGTTTGATTCCCAGTCAAGGCACATGCTCAGGTTGTTGGGTCGATCCCTGATGGGGCCTGTGCAGGAGTCAGCCAATGGATGACTTCCTCTCTCATCGATGTTTCTATCTCTCTATCCCTTTCTCTTCCTCTCTCTCTCTCTCAAAATCAATAAAAATATATTTTTAAAATGGTAATAAATACTCAAAACACATCACTTGCTAATTATTTACATTTTATCATTATCTGTGCTACTGAGGTTTATTTACATTGATGGTATCTGTGTGGTGGGAGTCGATGGTGTGTTTCTTCCCAACTCATTCACATCATGTTATTAGTATGTTACTAGTTTGAAATAAGGGTGAGAGTATTGACACCATGGAAATTGGCAAACTCCACAAATTGAGATTGAATTACTATTTTATGGACTGTCTAGATTTAAAAAAGGGATGCATAAAGTGTTATTAGTGCAGATTAAACTTAAAAGTGGGTCATGTCTATAGCTATTGCATTGGGAATAGCACAAAAATTAGCAAGAATATTTTCCCAATATTTGAAAACTATTATCT
>PVJC01024440.1:0-16993 GCA_004026665.1 Murina feae | reverse complement strand
AATAAATAAACGAACAGGAAAAAATGCTACGCCTCTGTCCTCTTCCCACCTCCCTTCCCAACCCAACCCTACCCTCCTTACCATAACCGAGAGGTCTAGTTATTACATAAATGTCCGTGAACGTGAGATCCATTTACGAAACACACGGGAGTTTGGCTATAAAAAGGCATGCGGTCCAAGTAGAAGAGATAACCTAGATGTTGCTTTCTTTTGCCCCCAAGAAGCAATCAGGTTTTCTCCCTCAGACATGATGGAGCTGGAATTCCCCAGGCCCGATGGAGGGTGGAATGGGTGGTTAGCGATGGAGGTAAACATCAGAGAAGGAAGGAGAAGAGTGGGGGCACCCTGAGAGGATTGCGCTCCCCACACTGAGGGAGAAGTGTCAGGCGGGGGCCTGGAGGCCAGGAGGGGACGGGAGATGAGTTAGGGGGGGCAGTCTGAGGCCAGAGGCTCCTGGCATCTGCTCCTCTCTCACTCTCTCCCACGGGGCAGGTGGGGTCAGGGGTGGCGGGTTCATCTGCCTTTCCCAGAGGAATCCTGGAAGAGGAGAGGTCAGGGGTCTCCTGACTCCCCAGCCCCTGGGTGAACACCCAGCTGGGCATTCTGCAGCCAAGGCAAGTCAGGCCAATGGCAGCCAGGCGGGGCGGGGGGGGGGGTCCTCAGGGCCGGGAGCCAGGGCCCCCAGGCCTGAGGAAGCTCTGCCCTGGCTGGGGGACAGAGACTAGGACTGACGGGCCGCAGGGAGACGTGGCCACTTGCTCTGAAGTCGTGATGGCTTTGTGGGTAGGTTTTCTTGATGCAGGTATGAAAGTGACGGTGGTGGTGGTGGAGGTGGTGGTGGGATGATGTGAGTGGGGGAATTCCAGCAAAATCCAAGGTGGGAGAACCAGCAGCGACATTCCACGGACAGACGACGAGCAGATAGCTGCAGTACAGCGCCCCTGCCTGGCCCTTCAACTGTAAGACACAACAATGCGGTGGGTCATGCAGGTGCATCTGAGGTGCCCACTGGCACCCACCCTGGCCTACCTCCTCAGATGGAGATAGCTACCACCTAAGGGACCCGCCCAGCTCTTCCCCTGAGACCTGCAGGCCTCCTGGTCTCCTCCCGTGGTCCACCCCCTCATCCCATGGTCCTAATGATGGGGCAGGAAGGAGGGGCTCTTACTGGGGCAGGACAGAGGGCGCCCCAGATCTGTGGAAGTGGACAATCTGCCATTTGCCATCCCTGCGGTGCCAGACGCGGGTCTCCTCCGACTGGGCCGTGCGGGGGATGCCGCCAGCGTCCAGGTACTGAGTGATACGGATGTAGGCGATGCAGGCTGACTCGTCACCCATCAGATGGATGTGGGGGTTCAAAATGGTGGTGTGCACAGGCTTGCTGTTCCGGGACCACACTGCAGGCGGGGATGGGAGTGAGCAGAGCAGATGCAACTGAGGGACTTCCTGCCTCATATCCTTCACTCCCCCAACTCCCAGCACATTCCCAGGGAGAGCCCCTCTGCCTGCCTCATTTCCAGAGGGGCAGTCTCTGTGACAGGGCTCAGCCACCTGGGTGTCAAGGCAAAATTCCTAGATGACTAGGTCACATCCCAGCTTAAGGATGATGGATTTCAGACACCCTGATGTCTTCAAGTACATGGAAATGGCATTTTAGAATCATCGTGTCTCAGACACAGAAAAATACAACTTAGATGATTATAGAATCGAATCAGTTGAAACCAGAGTCTCGGACCCAGATCCCTACAGAGGCCAGGCAAGTACATAAATGAGGGGCTGAGCTGGATACAAAATGCTAAACGACAACTGACCACTTGCCTCTGGGAGAGGGAGACAATAAGGAGTGGTGGACACTGGTGAGTAGCTGACCACATTCCATCCACAGGGGGAGCCCTGTACACAGCTCCCCTAGTGGTTGCTATGTGAGTAACTGGGACCTCTGGTGCCACGCTTTCCGACTTTTCCAGAGAATCTAGAAATCTGAATTTTTATGTGGAAATGTCTCATTTTTAACTATTGGCATCTAATTCAAGTTTAAAAACATCATGCAGGCCACATAAAACGTGTGCAGTCCAGGTATGGCTTTCGGGCCCCTTATTGGATGGACACCACTGTTCTCAACATGCAGAATTAAGGAAACTTGGGGAATTTTAAGACTGTAGAACCTTAGACTCTTGGGATTGTGAGGATGGTATTTGCGGCTCCTAAGGTGAGGTCACAGAGCTTCCCAGAGTTAGAGAGAAATGCGTCGCTCTTACAATCATAGAACTGACAAACGCATCGTTTGAAAGGCCTGAAACATCTTTCTCTATGGAAAATATTAGCTATCATCATCATTATTATTAATTACTTATTTGATTCTAGGAATTCTGAATCTTTTCCAGCAGGATTGAAAACAAAGGCACAGAAAGATGACGACGACCCAGGGAGGGACTGGACGGGGTCTCAGGAACAACCCTATGCTTTCCCTTTGTATAGCCCGAAGGCAGGTCCAAACCCCACAGAAAGCGCACATCCACCCTTGGAGATGCCAGCCCGAGCATCTGTAGCATTAAGAAGCCCCTGTCCCCTCCCCACCCTCTCTGATTCTGATGCCCAGCCAGGTTTGTGAGTCACTGATTTCCTGAAAAATCTAAAATGTCTTTTTTCCCCCCGTGACTGTGGAAAGCCTCCAACAGATCAGCCCCTAATATTATAATCACACACTACCCAGGCTTTGGATAAAGGACTCAGAATCACTGAGTCTTAGGTATGTAGACTAATGTACTTTTACAATTCTGGGCTCGTTGAGAGAATGTACAGCTTTTGTGTTATAGGCTTGGGAGAGAGAGAGAGACCTCAGAGGTCAGAGGTCATCAGTGGCCCTCCTCCAAATGCAAGGAACCCTCCATTAAGCATCCTTGACAGCATCCAGAACTAAAGGTAATCAACATGGTCTAGTTTAATGCGTCCATTGCGCAGATCTGGAAACTGCGGTCCAGAGAAGCAACCTGACTTGTTCTAAGCTGGGCCAGGTTTTGGAAGAAAAGCAGTAGAACCCAAGAGAAGTCAGTGTCTCTGTGGGACTGAGTTAGAGCAATCTAAGAACAACCCCAGAGGGACAGACAGGCCTTCGCATTGCTGGGGGCACTGGGCCTTGCTGTTGTTGATGAGGGCGGGGGTCCTGAGGGGCCTTTTTGAAGCAGCAACCACCCTGATGTGGTGTCTCTTGAACAGACTGGAGGTTTTCAACATCCGCCGTGGGGACAGCATGGGAGAAAGCCACCGGGGCCTCCAGCAGGAAAAGGCAGGGAGTAGGGTGGGACTCGGCCAGAAGCAGGCAGATACTCTGGGACTTGCTCTCAGGGGTCCTGTGACATGACCAGATGGTCAAGCCTAGAGTTTAGGGGGCTGGGGCGATGCCACAGGCCAAGGGCTAGCACGAGCTTCTCTCTGTGTCCTTTTCCCTTTGGCCATCCCCAAGCCCAGGGTCAGCTCAGCTTAGTCTCTGCTCTGTGAAGGCCGGAGTACACAGTGGGGAACCAGCACCCACAGAGGACAAACCAGTAGAGAGATGGCCTCGGTGACCAGCCAGGGAGCTCTAGGGTGATGGGGACCAATGGGGGGGGGGAGCGGGGTCCAGCCACCTCTCTTCACATGAAAATTAAACTGCCATGGCTAGCCTTAAAGAATGCGTTGGACTGATTAAGGAAAAATGCAGCTTTTCTTTACAGCTTTCTGGGGTGCTCTTAAACCCCTGCACCCTGTAGGACTCCGTCAGATTGGGTGCAGGCAGCAGTGTCTAGCTGATGGCTGCTGGTGCACAGAGGAGAGGGCAGCATGTGGAAGGGACGGGACGGGTGCTGCAGTGAGTCAGGCCTGAGGTCTGCCACCGACTTCCTGGGTTCCTTTGGACACATCACTTCCCCTCTCTGAGCCTCAGTTTCCCCCCCTGTGTGATGGACTAGATCCTACTTCAGCCACTTAAATCGTTGCTTTATTTTAACCTACAGCTGCCACCGATACTTCATTGAAGTATTTCCTTCAATCGATTCACTTTAGTAATTGATATTTTAAAAGAAAACTTTGTAGCACAACCATTCGTGTCACAGAACACCTTTTTAGTACGTCCAGCGGAAATGAGATGCAGCGCTGTAACCCTAGCTCCGCACTCCTGCCTGCAAGAGGTCTGAGCCACTCTCTTTGACGAGGTGGGAAACTAGAAAGTGTTGCGAGACATTCGAGACAGACGAGCACCCAACAGAGCCTTCCCCCTCGATGGAGCAGAGGTACTGAAGGAGAATTTAGAATGGGACCAACTTTCTCCCCGTGAGAACCAATGCGGTCGGGGGCGGTGCCCATGTGCCCCAGAAATCACCTGGTGAAGCCTCAGTGGTACATGCCTTCCCCCGAGCCCCGCGCTGCGTGATCCTAACCTGCATGTGCTTTGGTTCATCCCTGTCTGACCCCTGGCCAAGGTGAGACATGGACACAGGCAGAAAGCACCCTGGGTCAGGCCCAGCCTCAGCCCCGACAGCCCCTGGTTGCAAAGCTGCCGGGTCTCTCCTGCAGAGGAGAGGCCCAGAGAGGACAGACATGCGGACAGAGACCTAGACAAACAGGCAGGGCACAGCAGTGTGAGCTCGGGGCCTCTCCTCTTCCCCACACTGCCCATCCAGAGGGGGCACTTGCATGACAACCCACAGGCCAGCTTGCATTTGGGCAGCTGGGGTGGTCTTAGGTGTCAAGAGGACTATCAGTTGGTGGGAAGGGTCGCGGGCAGGAGAGGGCTGGGAGGGCTTGTCACGCTTGTCCCAGGTCCCCATCCTCAGCCACAGGAGGGGTGGCTGGCAGTCGGGCGAACCAGGGTTAGGAAAGGGAACCGAGGTGGTACCAACCCCTGTCCACACGGGATCTTCCTCTTCGCTGGCTCCTGAGCCGCCCCGGGGGCCCTGCCCGTCACCCTGCTGTGCCATCCGGCAGGACACGGAACGAGAGCAGACAACAGGCACCCCAGACAGAAGGGATTGCTCACGGTTTTCAAAATAGAATCGATGGAAGTCCAGGCCCTCGACCAGGTTCCCCAGGGCCTCGGGTTCGAAGGCTGTCATCCCGGGGTCACACATCTTCCTGGGGGGAGGAAGTCAGAGGAAAGAGGGGCTGGGGCAGCCTCCCAGAGCCACCCTCTCCTCCAGGGGCCTGAACCCACAGAGGCTGAGCCTGTGAAATTGGAGTGATTGCACCCACCTCACAAGATCAGTGAGGCTGATGGACGGGGAAGGGGCTTGCGAACTGTGCAGTGTGGGGCACCACTGCCTGGCTGATGCCATTTAGAACTGGGAGGCCTGGTTCAGGTCGTGGCTCTGCCATTTTACCAGCAGGTGGCTTAACCTCTCCAAGCAGGAGCACCACGAATGCGTGCAGAGCTGTGCCCTGCACAGTCCAGCCTGGAGGCGCTCTCCACACTGCAGCCCATTCCTGCCCAGGCAGCAGATCCACAGGGTGGGGAGTTCCTAATTTGGGTGCCTTTTCACTCACATTAAAGTGACTTGCGCTCACCAAGAAGGTCTGTCCCTGGAGAGGGTGCGTTTTGCTACTTTAAACAGAGGTGCCCTGTTGAGCAGCTGCTCTCACTATGAGATGAGGAAAATAGCGTTCCACAAAGCAATGCCTGGGGGGAGGGCGGCCGGGCCAGGCCGGGGCATGGCCAGGGAGGCCCTTGCAGTGTATTTTCAGGGCAATGCTCCCTTCCAGGTCTCAGTTTTCCAAGAGACCCTGACAGCTGGGGGGCAGGGGGCTGGGGTAATGGTCTCCCCCACCCCCAGGCCTCTGTGGCACAACATGGACTCCTGTGACAATGACAGTGAAGCCAGGGACAGAAAGTACCCCAGGAAAAGCAGAGATCCCAATCTGGGGAGGAACTGAAGACCACTGGAGGAGGGGGTCAGGCCCAGCATTTTCTAGCAAGGGCAGGGCGCTCTGTCCCTGTGCCGCCCTGACTGCTCTGTCGCTGTGACCCCAGGCAACTGGCCTTTCCACTCAGAACCTCAAATCCTCCAGGTGGATTAACTAGGGGCTCGGGCCACATAGGAGTCTGAGCTGTAAATATGGGGGAGACTGAGCACCGTTGGGGAAGCCCCTCTCCAGGAGGTCTCTGGGTGTCCCTGCCTCTGAGGGAGACCATCTGCTTCAGCCTCATTGTACATGTAGAGAAACCAAGGCTCATAACGTGAAGGGACTTATCCAGGGGTACACAGGGCTAGACTCGGGGCCCCACGGGCACCAAAGGGCATGGCAAGGGGCTAAGACCTAGAGCACACTACAGATGCCAGAGAAAGTGACCTCACAGAGTGGGGGAGTCCCCAGAGACTTGGGGACCACAGGAGCTACCTCTCTACCCCCCCTTTCCTGGCTGTGTCCTCCCAGTGCTACTCTCTGGCTCTCCCATGGCTACTGAACTCTTTCTAGGGCTGCTGCAAAACCAAGTTGACAGCGCATTTCCATGCTTTTATGCAACACCCAGTGCACACACCCCTGTGCACACAATCGCAAACCTGCATGCATGAACAAGTGCATGCACACACATGTACCTGTGGCCTCAGTCTAACACCTGCACCTTCCAAGGTCCTGTTCCTCCAGACATAACCAATAGATTTCTGAGGCTTTGCCACCTGTCGCTGTGGAAACCCTCCCACAGTGACTGCCAGGCCTTTGGGAAACCTACTTCAGCTGCCAGGCACAGTGGAAACCAAGAATAGGCTGCCCAAGGAGCAAACCTAGCCAGGTTGTTCTCCCCTCACCTGAACCCAACAGGCAAGGGTCATTCTGCCTTGGTTGGCAGTTTCTGTCCACTGAAAGCATATTGGGGTCTCCGGGCCCAGACCTTAACAATCCTGCCAAGAGATTGAGGCCTCAGCCTGGAATCCTAGCTCTCCCTGCAGAAGAAGACAGGCTCAGGGCCTGCTTCCGGGCCCGACCAGGAAGGGTGTCTGGGTGACCACCAGGGGGCGCTCCAGCTCAGCCTTTGCACACGGCTGCCCCTCCGAGGGCTGGCCCAGGTGTGCAGAGAACAGCTTATACCACCTGTTTCCTTTATGTTATTTTTGCACACTGCCTTGTTCCCTAGAGAATTTTAGGTTCCATTTTGAGGTTCTTTTGCTCACCCTTGCTCACTGGAGGGACACACCCTGTGGATTCCTGCCCACTCCTGCCCAGCTGAGGTCAGAGGTCTGAGAAGGTCCAGGGTGAAGACCCAGGCCCACAAGGCAAGACTAAGGAGGGACCTGCCTCCCTCTCCTCCTTCCCAGCGCATTTCCTGAGGAGGCCCGTGCTGCAGTGGAGATCACCCCCTCTTTCCTCAGGGAAGCAAAAGAGTCCTGGGGAACAAGAATGAGGAGCAGGAGGAGTGGGACTAAGGTACAGAGAAGCATTTTGGACAGAAAGCTTAATAAAAGCATAGAGACTGACCGCAAAACAGAAACTCGAGTTCATTCTGATTCACAGCACATGCAGAGTGAGTGACTGAGGGTCAGCAACGAGGACCCCAAACGTAGTCATCAGCCCCCCGAACAACAATCCAGGCAGGACATGCAGGATGGGCCCGGCCGACTCACGTGTAGGACTCAAAATCTCCATTGCTTATGGCTTCAATCAGCTGCTCTGTCACTTTTATAATTTCCTGTTTCCGCACTGTAAGGCAGGAGGGGACACAGAAATAGTAGCAATCGTGACAGTAATGAAGCACCAACTACCATTTCCTGAGTCCTCATCATGTGCCAGACCCTGTACTGGGCCCTGAGGGCCTCATATACATTGTCTCATTTATCCTCACAGTAGCCATGACAGGCAGGTATCATTACTCCCATTTCACAGAAGGAGAAACTGAGGCCCAGAAAGGTGAGAAGGGTATGAAAGTTCCCTCAGCTACAAAGGACAGAGCCAGTGTCTTAGCTGGCAGCCTTTGCCTCCAAAAAGCAGCCATGGAGGGCGTTCCAACCCTGTTTTGGACTTCAAATAAAATTTCCTATCAAAAAACAAGGTCCACTGCCATGGTTGTCACTAGCAGCCATGCCCAAACTGGGACCGCTAACAAAAGTCTCAGGGCTTATTCATCCCTTAGGTATGGGGAGCTTTAAACTCCATTTGGGTGCCTGCAGGAATCAGGTTCTGAGCTTTCCAGAACTTTCTAGGCATAATGATTCCCAGTTGCTGAGACCCGGCCTCTGCTGCCACCACTGAAACCATACAAACAGCTGCGGTCTTTCTGGTAGAGGGTTAGAGGTCACTTTTCTTATATGTGTGATTTCTGAGCTCCAGTTTTCCCATCTGTAAAATGGGGACAACATCACCTCTCATTCATTCAGTGCCAAAAGTATCATGGAAAGAACCCAGGCTTCAGTACCAGACAGGCTTCGTCTAAATTCCAATCCAGGCCCTGGCCAGTGTGGCTCAGTTGATTGGGCATTGTCCCGTGCACCGAAAGGTTGCCAGTTCGATTCCCTGTCAGGCCACATGCACAGGTTGTGGGCTCGATCCCTGGTCGGGTGTGTGAGGGAGGCAACCAATTGATGTTTTGCTCTCTCTCCTTCTCCCTTCCTCTCTCTCTCCAAAAATTGATAAAAATAAAAAAATAAAAGCTCGAGAGTAATTATAGGTAGAAAGACCTTTCATTCTAGGCTGTACTCTTGAAAAAAAGAAAATAAATTCCAACCAAGGCCCTTATAAGGTGTGCAAATGTGGGCCACAAGGCGGTTCCCTGGTCTGTGCGATGAGATGATAGTGCTCCCCTTCTTGGCATGAAGCTGGGAAGAGGTGATGAGCACGAAGCACTCAAACCAAAGCCTGGCACACAGTAGGTACACAGTGTAGTACCATTTCCTGCATGCTCCCACATGGTTGCCACATCTGCTCCTCACAGACACCCTGGGAGCTGGGTGGGGCCGGTTCCCCCAGCCGACCCCTGAGGAGACCAAGCCTCAGGAATGAAGGACTTTGAGGCCAGGTCTCTTGGTCCCAGAAGGACAGTTCTAGCAGAAGCTTCACATGGTTTCCCAAAGGCACACCCTCCTCTCCTCCCCTCTTCCCCCAGGTTCAAGCTCAGCTCCAATCCGGTTAGTTCATGGGCGGATGGAGCAGCCTCAGGTGGGGCAGATGGACGCGCAGCCCATTTCTCAGTTTGGAATGTGGGGGGGAGAGAGGAGACCATGCCTGCCTGAGGCTGTCCCTGCCCTGTTCCTCATCACTGCCCAAGTCACCCTACCCCATCTCACACCAGCAGCTCACCTCAGACCCACAGGACAGAGTCACAGAACAGCCAGGCTGGAAGAACCCCTGGAGACAGGGGCTCGGCCTTCTCACCACGCTATGGGGAAACGGAGGCCCGGGTGGGGTGCGACTTGCCCAGGGACATGGAGCAGACAGGGTGCCGTTTGGCTCCCAGCCCAGGACCTTTGCACCGGGCCCCAGCACCCCACCATGTTTCCTGACGCTCGGGGCATAAGCTCGGGGCCTGTATGCCATCTATTCCCCCACTCGGATACGAGTTCCATGGAGGCTGGGCTGTGGCTGCCCTTGGCTGCTAGATCCCAGGAGCTTGGAACAGGCCTGCCCCCAGGGGAACTCATTATTAAATAACGAGCGCACCAGGCCTTGTGCTGTGTGCTCAGCCTGCAGGATCTTGAAAGCTCACAGCACAGCTTCATGCGGCTATCACTTCCACATCACAGGTAAGCAATCTGGAGGTGAGAGAAGTTCAATTGTCTGCACCGTGGACCAACTGCCCAGCATTTGCAGCTCCAAAGCCCATCACACTCTCCCCCACAACACATGCCCCTCAGGGCAGGGGCCCCTGCTCTTGGCACATGGTGGGTGCTCAGCAGATACAGCAACATTCATCTTCAATGTCTGTCACCACCAGGAACAGCAAATTATTTTTGATAATCACTAGGGCTGGGGGTGAGTCCATCTGAGACCATGAGCTCTGCCAGGGCACCCTGGGGTCTTGCCTGAGGTTGGGGCAGAGGCAGTAAGAATGAGTATAGGGCTGCTGTTTTTGCCCTGCTTCCTGGAATTGCCTAAGTCGTCTAGTGGCCTGTCCCTGGGAGCCCAAGAGCCTGGCTTCCTGGTCAACTCTGCCCTCCTGCATAGAAGCTAGAGACTGAGGATGGATAAGAGCCACCGCTGCCAGGAGACACCTCATCTCAGCCTCTCCCATGCGGAACCAAGGTGATGACCCAGAGCAAGTCCGTGTACTCACGGCAGGCATGAGGCCAGTGCCACCTCCCTTGCCTCCTCCATCTGGACTTTCAGAATGCGTCCAGCTTGACATCCCATGAACCTGTGCTTAATGCCCTGTGCCCTGTGGGCTGCTTCTCATGCCATCTCAGAGAGGCTAGCAAAGTAGTCAAAGCATGAATTCTATAGCCAGAATCCCAGTGTTTGGATCCCGGCTCTGGGACCTTGGGCAAGGGACTGCCTCATGCCTCAGTTTCCCCATATGTATAATGGAGCAACCAATAGCACTTACCTCATAGGGTTGTTCTAAGGATTATGTGAGTCAAGAATATATAAAAAGAAATAGCTGATACATACGCGGTCCTCACTAGGAACCAGCGACTGCTCCCAGCCCTTTATAGCAACTTCTTTATGTAAATAATGATGTAATATGTAAAGCACTTAGAGCAGAACCTGGCACTTCCTACATGAGAGCTGCAGTTAGTATCTTTCACAAAATACATTTATTTTTATTGATTTCAGAGAGGAAGGGAGAGGGAGAGAGAGAGATTGAAACATCAATGATGAGAGAGGTTCATTGATTGTCTGCCTCCTCCACACCGCCCAGTGGGGATCAAGCCCACAACCCAGGAATGTGCCCTGATCGGGAATCAACCACTGAGCCACACCAGCCAGGCCTGTGGTTATTATCATGTGCAAATGTCTGAACTGGACGCTGCTCCTGAAGCTGGCCTCTCACCTCAGCTAGGACACCTCCCAGCAGCCTGTATGTGAGGCGTTCGTCTTGGTGGGCAGCCTACAGCACTATGGGACAGCCCTCACCATGGGTACCAGCCTCCCTCTTCTTTCACGTCGAAACCTGTCGGCCTGAACGCTCCTCGCTGTAGTTCTCCTTCCTTCCTGCCGTCTGGGGCCCTGCACTGAGCTGTGTGCTGCCTGGATTTATGCCTTCCCCCTGCCAGTCTTCTCTCCTCAGAGCTGACGGCTTCCAGGATGTGGTTTGCAGGATCTGACTCAAGCCGGCCATCTATGCTTCAAAGCCTCACTGAGTGTAAGCACATAATCCCAGGTGTGGCTTGGATTTCACACAATGGCAAGTCTGGAGTAGCATTCCCTCCGCCCTCCCCACTTTGGACACTATACCTCTATTAATGTAGCCTGAGATAGTGCCTAACTTGGTTTTACCTCCAGCCACGCAGGACACCAATTATGCCAACAGTTAATGCCTAGTGGGCAGGAATCTCCCTAGCTTCATTCTCTGGGACAAAAAAATCTGGGAGTCTAGTGTTCCTTAAATCTGGATAAACTGTGGTTCTGGGCCCCTCTCATGCCCTCAGCATTCCCATTGCTGTGTGAGGGGTTCATTCAGCAGCTGCTCAGGAGCAAGCTGTGCACTTCCACCTGGCAGGTGTCGACCCAGGCAATTCAGGAGTGCTCCCCTGCAGATGGAAAAGCTGAGGCCCCAGAGAGGTTAAGGCACTCTCGCAACGTCACACAGCATGCCAAGGCTGAGATGGGATCAGCATTCCTGGCTGACACTCTCCAGGGTGTCTCTGCTGAGATTCTGAAGCAGCTCTTTGGGCTGTAGAGAAAATTAATTTTTCATGGAGCTGACCAGGAGGAGGTAGGGGAACAGGGAGAGAGCCTGGCCGAGCCCAGTGAAATTTGGAGGGTGAGAGTCCTGTGCCTGAAGCCCGAGGCGCTCTGAAATATTAATGTCCCTTCCTTTGCTCATGGGAAAATGTTCCCTGGAGGATGACATTACTAATTAATTTTAATGTTAGGTCAGAATCCACCCCACCAGCTGCTATTCTCACTTCGGAAGAAGACTTAACAGATCAACACCAGAAAATGGTTCTCTGGAAAGTTTCTCTGAGGCCCGGAGAAGCTGTGGGAGGCACAGGGCTCCTCTCTCCTGCCAAACACGGGAGAAGCTCCTGGCTGAGCCCGTGTCTCTCCCGTCAGACATGCCCTTCTGCATGTGGGGAAGTGAGGCAGGGAACGGATCCCAGTCCTGCCGTTAATAACCCAATGTGCCCTTCCTCCTCCTTGAGCTCAGGCTTCCTCCTGTAAGAGGGCCTAGCCCTGGCTGGGGTTGCTCAGTTGGTTGGAGCCCTGCCGGGTGCACTGGAAGGTCACGGGTTCGATTCCTGATCAGGCCACATACCTAAGTTGCACGTTCAATCCTCTGTCAGGGCACATACAGGAGGCAACCAATCAACATCGCTCTCACATTGATGTTTCCTTCTCTCCCCCTTCCTCCCTCAGGGGAAAAAGTGGGGACTAGATGAACTAAATAAAATTCAAGGCTTCACAAGCTTTCCCACGGTGTTCTAAAGCACAGAATGACGACTGTAAATGGGGGGCCTCGGGGGTGCAGCCCAGAGCCGTCCTCCCAGGTGGAAAATGTCTTTGGCAGCTCATATTTTACATGTACAGCGCACACGAATTCTGCATTCTCTTCCAAATATTTCTGTCTGTTTAATATATAAATATTTGCCTTAAAATAATCCTTCAGTAAAATTGAAGGATTATTACCAAAATGGCATGTGGCTTCCTGTCAACCACAAGCCCTAGCTTCACAAAAAATTTAAGATTCACTAAACAATGTCCGTGTGCCAAGCACCGTGTAAGCACTTTACATGCAGCCTCTCCTTTCATCTTTACAGCAGTCCTCTGAGGTTGGAACTATTATCATCAACTCTGTTGTTAAGGAGGCTCAGAGAGGTTGAGTAAGTTGTTCAAGGTCCACCAGCAAATGGACCCCAGTGAAGAAGCACAGAGCTAACTCACCTCCATGATCCCTACTTGCTCTGAGACCAGGATTATAAGGCCACAGCAAATCTCCTCAAAATCTCAATCTTAGCCCTGACCGGTTTGGCTCAGTGGATAGAGCATTGGCCTGTGGACTGAAGGGTCCCAGGTTCGATTCCAGTCAAGGGCATGTACTTTGGTTGTGGGCACATCCCCAGTAGGGTGTGTGCTGGAGGCAGCTGATCGATGTTTCTCTCTCATCGATGTTTCTAACTCTCTATCTCTCTCCCTTCCTCTCTGTAAAAAATCAATAAAAAAAAAATCCCAATCTTACCATCAGGACAGTGAGCCTCAACTATGGGGCTGGTCACAGGAACGCTATGTCTCAGTCAATGCAAAACCATAGAATCGGAATCCACAGGGCCAGGGCCAGGTGTGGGTGGAGAATTAAACTTGAGGGACTTAGAAGGCTGATTTGACCGTAACAAGGAATGCTTCTTCAACGCAATGTACTTTTAAAGGTTGGCACTAGTGCCATCATGGAAAACGGATTTGCTCTAGGGCCAGGCTATGGCGTTAGTGAGTCCCTCCCCACCACTCCCTACCTTGCCCTCACAGCTGAGATTGATCCAAAGAGGGTCATACTTGGGTGAGGCTGATCTTCCAGGGCATCCTGGCAGAGTCAAGAGGTAGTCATGGCATTTATTGTATCAAAGCCCTTAAACCCTGAATTACAATTGTGCAAAAATATTTATTGCATAATGAAATGCTCTTTTCCCCATCATTACATTCTTTTAGAGGAAAATTATCTAAACCACTGAAAAATGTCTAAACTGCTCCAGGTCAACGGTGTCTTCCTAGATTTCAAGGGCTCCCAGGTGTCTCTGGCACATGCCCAAGTGTGGGAACCCTGAGGAGGGCTGGGTGCAGACAGCACAGAATGCCAACTCATCCAACAGCTTGGTGTCCCCTGTCCAGAACATGCACGCGTTCCACACACCAAGGCCCTCATCGTGGTGGTGACAAGCCAGGCCCTGGAGACGCACTGCCTGGATTCAAATCCTGACTCCGCCCTTGCGAGCTGTAGGACCTGAAGACACTCCTCTGTTTCTGGGGCCGTGGAAGGAACGGGGTTAATTACAGCACCTCCCCAGAAGCTGGTGATGAAGTTCAGGTCAATATACAGCACTTCCAGGTTAGCCCACAGTACAGCCATTGCTTCTATTACCCTCCTTATTATTTCCTCTCTTATTATCCCATCACAATTATATGCAGTTGGCTCCTTCTGAGGCTGAGGACTGCTAGTCGCTCCTGCATTCCAGGCTGCTCCCAGGCAGGATTTCCCATGCTTCCCTTACAACGGGACATTCTGCATTTTTGTTTTCCCTTTCCTTACAATCATTACTTCACGTTTTAAAAATCAGCACACTTAAAAAATTCAAAAATGCTTCTTTCAAAAGGCAAGTGCATGCCACCGTGATACATTTATGACATGAATGTGTTACACTGAGTTTTTCTAACACCTATGAAAAGTTAACGCACAACCCCTACAATAAGAAAAGGCCAGCTATGTGCCACCAGTGGGCTGAGTATCCCACGCCGGGAACAGTGGACTCAGCCTGGAAGGAACCAAAGTGAGGTTATGTGCAGAGCAGCAGGACACCAGGTTGGCACTGGGGTCCTTTCAAATCAGGGGCTGTCCGTGAAGGGGGCCTGAGGAGGCCTTGGGGCCCAGGCGCCAAAGGCAAGGCCCCCCTACCTTTGGTGTCTTCATCCTCAATGGTGGTGTTGGTGCTCTCTGAAGATTCCTGCCAGAGAGAACAGGGAGGCATTGAGGCCTGCCTAGCCAGCAGGAGGGTGCATGGCCAGCAGGGGGCTGCCCCGGCTGCCTGATGCTGCGGCCCGGTTTCTGTAAGCCTCCTCGGCTCTGTCATCCGGATGCTCCCCTGAAAACCTGTCAGACTTCTGAACCTAAGGAGGGGAAGGGCCCAGCTAAGCAAGTGGCTGGTGGTTGGGGGCGTGGATGGAGGGATGGATGCAAGGAGAACCCTGGCCTTTTTTGGAGGGGCTGGGAAGGGTCCCTGGGCCCTTTCTGCTTAAGGGATCATAGAGGGGGTGTGGAGGGGCAGAGGGGCATATGGTGGCCACAGAATGGGGAAGGAATACACACATTGGCAGGAGAGGAGAAGAGAGAGAGAGAGGGAAGTCCAGTGTGAGAGAGCTGGGTCTTTCAGGGAGAGAAAAACCACACAACTGAGGAGATAACAATGGAATCAGAAGAAGAGGGACATGGGCTATCATACCACCACTGGAACGTTTAGACAGAGGTCAGGCTGGTGGCCCCTCTGCCACCGGCAGGCCCTGTGTAGCCTTGCTCAAGAAGAGCCTCTTCGGCGCCCACTACATTGGCCGAACCAAGCCCCTCCACCCTTCGTCACAACTGGCACAAACCAAGCCCTGAGATGAGTTCCAGAGCAGAGGGTGGGAAGAAGCAAAAAGCCAAGGGCTGGATGTGGGATGGGGTTCAAATCCACCTTCATACCCAACAGAGTTCTCAGGTCTACTGTCAGGCTGCTGGTCCGGACCATGGAGTTGGAGGTGTCAACAGAAACACGCCAACAACACGCACACGCAACACACATATTTGTCACACAAGGCACACGTACCAAGCACGCCCTGAACACCCTCTCCCCGCCCCGGGGTTCCCAGTGCAGCCTGCGGGAGGGAGGCAGGAGCAAGGGGTCGAGGCCCAGCATTTACCGGCGTTTGGGAGACGGCAGACACTCACCATTAACTGAACGCTGGAACTGGACTTTCTTTTCTGGAAAAACAAGGAGAAGAGATGGGACAGGAAAAGACACAGCATGAAAACGGCAGAGAGCGGAGGGATGGACGACAGGGGAGGTTTGGAAGGAGGATGGGCCTCAGGGTCATCCTCTGTGGGCCTGTGCTGGCTGGGCATGGGGGCAAGGAGTCAGGGCCACCAGCAACAGCTGACCTGGTGGGACCAGTCCTCTCTCAGCCTAAAGTTCTGGGGCCGCACACACAGCTGCCTGGGTCTCCCAGTCTAATCACCAAGCTCCAGGTCAGGCCTCCCCTGGACCAGGGCTCCCTCTACACCCAGCTCTGCAGGGTGAAGTCAACCTGGGTCTCGGATGCCAGTTGCCTAAGGCCTCCAGAGTCCAAAGATCTAGAAGGACAAAGGGTGCTCGGGTCTGGGGATGAGGCCTGATCTCTCTTCCTAGACTCCCATGCATCTCTGCTGAAAGGACCCCAAGTGTCCTCGTCACATATAACCAGGCCCCTTAGAGGAGTCTGGGAACTCAGCCTAGGGTGGGGCAGAGGGATGTCTGTTTAAAACAGTATCTCCAGGAGATTCCAGGGCAGGGCCAAATGCAGGAACCAGGCCTCTAAAATGGCCTTTGAGTTTCTGCTTGTGTTCGCAGCTTCCCAGCGACTGGCCTAAGCTGACTCCTTTATGCTGAGAGAGAAACCGAGGCACAGCCAGACGTAGAGCGGAGCCCAGAATTTGAGCCGTCGGGCCCTGCCATTCAGCCTACTCTAGCTTGTGGGGAGTTTGCAGCTTTCCCTGTATTACTGGCTGTGGAACCAAGGGAAGGAAGGAGAAAGGACAAAGTGGATTACCTTCTTCTCTCAGCTCTGAGCCAAGAGTCCTAAAGACTCAGACAGGGGGTTGCAGCTCAAGACTGATACTTGGATTGCACAGATGAGAAACCGGGGCCCAAAGATGGGCAGCAATCTGCCCGGGGTCTCTCAGGGGCTGCTAGCAGAGCAGAGGCCAGAACCCCTGAGTGCCGCTCGCTCCTCTGTCCAGGCCTCAGGCACCCACAGCCTGGCCACTCTTCAAGGTTTATCCTTCCCAAACCACTCCCTTCTGAGGCCAGGAGGCTGCTCTCCTTGCTGCACTGCAGGGGGTGAGAGGGGGGCAGAGAAGGGAATGGAGATGCCCTTGGGGTGGATCCTCCAGGGAGAAGCACAATATTCTGAGGGTCCTCAGGTCTAATTC